>PVJS01007534.1:0-55760 GCA_004027185.1 Glis glis | reverse complement strand
TACCCCAGTGCTGAGGTTAGGGGATGAAGCCACGACCCTGCACAGGAGGGACCACAGACAAAGAGAGAAAACCTCAGATGAGTGAAAGTGAACTAACTGGGGGAGACGGGAGGGAAGGAGAGGGAAATAAACTGGAGCCCAGGATGGACTTACACAAAGATATCAACTACTAAGCTGAAAGTGAGAAGGAGGGAGGGGGGAGGCGGGGGGTGGGAATTGGGGAGGGCTAACTGACCAATGAGTGCATGTATATGTCTACCACTCTGAAATCCTTCAAGATGTATGTTTGCAATGCACTAATAAAAATTAAAAAAAAATAAAAAAATAAAAAAAATTTAAAAAAAAAAAATTATCAACACCAATCTCAATAACGTGTATGGAGAAGGGGAGTAAGCAAAGTGGTAGCCAGACAGAAACACGCCAAGTGCTGTGTGCATGTATGTTCTATCATACAATGCACCAAAAACGTACATTAAAAAAAGAATGTATGAGTGAAAAGGAAAAGTCATTTCAGGCTGTCAGCCATAGAAAAAGATACAGAGAATTAAATAACTCACCAGGGCCACCAAGTTAGAGGTAGAATCAGAAATCAAATGTGGGTCTTTCTTTTACTTTACTCTTGTTATTACTAAGAACTTGAAACTATGTCAATGAAGAATGAGTAGAGTCTGTCCTAGGGAAAGTAGAAGGTTGGTTTTTTTTAATGACCAAAGCAATAAGAAAAGTGAAGCTAAAGTATGTTGCATTCTACATAAAAATGAAATTATTGAAAAGCCATAAAGGAATCCCCAATGTGTGCATAGTCCTCAAGATGATCCAAGTGCTGAGAATTTTAAATGACTGTTTTTTACTGAAGGTGTACTTCTATGGGACAAAACCAGACTAAAAGAATTCACACACAATAACATTTTCAAGATAAAGAAACTTTTATGCAAAAGTCAATTTTAAATGGGTGAGTCAAAATTACAACCCTGGTAAGAAGAGTTGTGTAAATAAACATTAATGGAGAAAAAGCATTCTAGAGCCTATGTGTATGTATTTTTATCAGTAGAGCTATGAACTTGAAAGAGAATTCCCAAGAGATACAGGAAGAATTATTCTTAAACGATAAACAATTTTCCTACTTTATTTTAATCAAATTGGAACCGACTGAAAAATTGAAGTATGTTTGCCAATAATTATCCTTATTTTTATTATCTATTATTATTTTAATTGTACATCTTTTGGGGAGGACAGTATGATCATTTGATATATGCATACAATGTAGAATAATCAATTCAAGACAGCATTTCCATCTCCTTAAACAGTTTTTAATTTTAATTTTAATTTATTTGTTTGTTTCTTGCAATGCTGGAGATCTAACCCAGGGCCTCTTAGTGCTAAACAAGCACTCTATGTGATAGTTAATCTAATTTGTCAACTTGACCAGATCACGACACACCCAAGATCATGTGACTTTGGGTGTGTCAATGAGACAACTGGTTTATGTAACAGCAGATTAAACAGAAAGTCCTGCCCTAAATGTAGGCAGCAGGGTTCTGATAGGTGCAGGACTTAGATAAAAGGAGAAAGCCTCGTAGAGGGATGCGCGACTCTTTCTGAAGAAAACGCATCTGCTCTCGTCTGAGATCGTCGGCCTCCAGCCCTTCGAACTGAAACTTCACCATCGTTTCTCCGAAGAGCTTCCTGATCTTCACGTCTTGGACTGGGACTGAATTAGTGGTTGCTCTGATCCTAAGACTCCAGCTTTTAGACCGCTCGACCAGCTACTGGTTCCTCTGACTCTCCACGTGCAGTCGGAACTCTGGACTACATTGCTTAGAACTGTAAGCTGATCTGATAAATCCCTTTTTCCATATACTCATTCTGTGAATTCTGTTAGTCTAGTGAACCCTGGCCAATACACTCTACCAGTGGTCTACACCCCCACCCCCTAAATTTTTTGACTAGTATGTAATAATTGTACATATTTATGGGATGAAGTGTGATATTCTAATACACGTATATAATATGTACTGATCAAATCATGGTGATTAACTTTTCTATCTCCTTATCAATACTTTGTTTAGAGCCTTCAAGTTCTTCTCTTCTAGTTATTCATAAAATATATAATAGGTTATTGTGAACTATGGTGGGCCCACTGTGCTGTAGAACACCAGGACTCATTGCTACCAAACTGTGATAGACATAGAATGTCCCTTGAAGAGCTTAGGCAATGGTATTCAGAGTTGATGTAATTGAGTCATGAGGGTTGTAATCTCATCAATAGATGAATCCATTAGTGGATTTATCTGGGCAGTAATCTAGGCTGGGGGTGTGGCTGGAGAAAGTGGGTTCCTGGGGGCTTGGTCTTAAGAACTGTCCTTTTGGCTTTGAATCCCCTTGCTTGTTCTCCCTCTGCTTCTGGCCTCCGTGATGTGAGAGCAGAGCCTTTGCTCTCTCCCTCTTTCTGCTTCCTACCACCATGCCCTGAGCTCCAGACCCTGACCTCACATGGACTGAACCCAAAAATCTCCACGAACTGTGAACAAAGAAAACTTCCTTTCTCTAAGTTGTGTGGCTAGTCGTTTTGAATTATAGAAGTAGGAATGTTCACTAAAACACAAACTATGTTTTGGCACTCGATATCCAACCTCCCTCTCTCTCCCCTCTCTCGTCCTTCCCAGTCTTTAGCAATCCCTAAATATTAACTATTTTTAGCTTCTTTAACTATATTTATCTTTCTGTGTCTGATTTATTTCACTTAACATAATGCCCTCCAGTTTCATCCATTTTACTGCAAATGACAGGATATAATTCCTTTTTATGTCTAAATAATATTCCATTGTGTATATAACCACATTTTCTTTATCCATTCATCTGCTAATAGACACCTAAACTGACTGCATACCCTAAGTCTGTGAATAGTGCAGCAATAAACATGGGCATGCAGGTTTCTCTTTGATATACTGATTCCATTTCCTTTGGACATATACCCAGAAGTAGTAATCCATTTTTAGCTTTTTGAACCTTCATGCTGTTCCCATAATGACTATAACTAATTTATATTCCAGCAATAGTGTACAAGAGTTCATCAAGGTATAATTTCTAATGTCCAAATAAAAGTGATCAGACAAGAAATTACAGGTTAATCATTTTGAGTAACTTTTTAAAAGTCCAATGAATACCTGGTATTATTGCACTATTTTTAGCCTCTTCTAGGTCCTTACCTTTTCAAAATTTCTTTGGTCCTTCTTATATTTGTATTCCATGGCATTAGTTGTAGAAGTCTGCCAAGTTTCTTCAGCTCTTCTTAGATATCTAACCCCCATGACTTCAACCAACACCCTGCAGATAAGTTTTTCTCCCATACAGATACTTATCTGCATTCAAAGATTCCCGCCACCATTCTTTGTCTTCCAGAAAGACCCCTCCATTATCCTGCTCCATCCAAAACCAAGAAGCCCATCCATCCAAGCCCTCCAGAAGCTCTGCCAGTGGCTTCCCCATCTCAGAAAACTTGTTGTGCCTGTGCTATCTCACCTTCTTGATGCCAACCTCTGAGATAATTATCCTCAATGGTTATCAAACTAATTCTGTTTATAACATCAATTGCTTTCACTTCACTTTCTCCAAGATATATTATCTTCAAACTCTCCTACTTTCTGCTTACAAAAATCCCCAATGTAATAACAACAACAAGAAGAAAAAACTATAAATTGTCCTCTCTTTAAGTTGCCAGATCTCTCTTCCATATAGAATAACTCAGTCTAATTTCAGCCTCTTTCAAAAATCCCCAATGTAATAACAACAACAACAACAATAAAATAATAATAAATTGTCCTCTCTTTAAGTTGCCAGATCTCTCTTCATATACAATAACTCAGTCTAATTTCGGTCTCTTCATTCTACTGCATTACTTTGCCAGACATGATTATTGGCCTTCCAAATGCCCATCTAACACTCTCTCTACAGTCTTTCTTCTTTTCACCTTATTCACACTATTTTCTTTTTGTATCTTGCTCTCTCTGGTTTCCATAACTCTAAAGGTACGAATCTCTTACCACTCCTCTGATGGCTCCTCTGTTTTGATGGACCTCTTTTTTTTTAATCTACTTCCATAACTGTTCCAAAAGGTTCTTTCCTCTCCTTCTCAAACACTGAGGCTAAAAATTCTCTTATTTTACGTAAAACGCAATTTTAAATCAATGAGTCATAATTGCATGGTTGGTAGAAAGAGTGGTATAAATAAACATTAAGAAAGAAAATTGATCCTAAAACCTAAGCAAATATATTTTAATCAAAACAACAGAATGACATCCTCGGATTTTTCTAGTTGTTACTATCTGGTATTCTCTTAGTACATCATCATATTATCCATAAACAATGATAAATTTTCTAATTCCTTATCAATTATTTTTCTTGGTACTGGAGATTGAACCCAGGGCATTCTACTTCCAAACTACACTCCCAGCCATTTTTTATGTATTATTGTTATTTTTTTATTTTGGGTCTTTCTACATTGCTAAGGCTGACCTCCAACCTGTGATCCTTCTGTCTCAGCCTCCCAAGTACTGGGAATACAGGCATGTGCCACCACACCCGACTCCTTATCAAATTTTAATCTCTTATTTAATTTAGTTCTTCAGTTGCATTGGCCTTTAATTTCAGGAAAAAAATCAAATAATGATGGTGGAAGTGATGTTATTATGTTTCCTCATGAGCAACTGCTGTATATTTGAGACATGAGTCTTTTTATCATGTAGAAATGTGTGAATCTCTTCCTATTTTAGTAAGACATTATTTACAATGATGAATACTAAAGTTTTGTCATCGTGTCTTTTTTGAAATCTATGCATACCACTATGGATTTTTCTTCTTGGAGAGATTAATGTGAATTAACTCATATTACATTGGAAACAGTCCTGTGAGACCAGTGTGATCACATTCTACATACGAGAACCGAGTGCCAAGATCACAGTATAACAAGTCACAGAACAAACAGAAACCTGTCCAGATCTGAAATTCAGTTTCTCCTTATTCTTTTTTTACTTCCCACAATTTTAGTTACCAGTCAACCACTGTCCAGAAATATTACACAGAAAATTCCAGAAATAAAGAATTCATAAGTTCTAAGTCGGGTATAGCTGGGTGTAGTGGCACTCACCTGTCATCCCAGTACTTGAGAGGCTGAGACAGGAGGATTCTAAGTTCGAAGTTGAGACAGGAGGATTGCTAAGTTCGAAGCAACTTAGCAAGACTCTGTTTCAAAATAAAAAATAAAATCAAGCTGTGGATATATCTCAGAGGTAGAATACCCCTGGGTTCAATCCCCAGGACAAAAAAAAAAAAAATTGGGTGCTACTGAGTAGCATGGCAAAATTTCATCTGGTCCCTTGCTGTCCTTTGTCCAGCCCAGCCCTTTGTCAAGGATATCACACTGAATATGCTACCCCCCCAACATGGTCACACCTCAGTGATCCGGCATCAGCCACAGCAGACGGTCCTCTTTCTGTGGTATCAGCAGAAGGTCAACAGCAGCCTAACCTAACGCTTCATCTTATCCCATAGGCAGAGGTGTTCTGTGGGGTTTCAAGTACGTGCAGTGGGGAGGGGTGTCTTGGTGTGTATCCACAGATAAGGAGGGATTAGTGACAGTGGGGAAGAAAGAGGAAGGAAGGAAGGAAGGAAGGAAGGGAAGGAGGGAGGGAGAAAGGGAGGGAGGGAAGGGAAAACTGCGGAGGGCCTCACTACATAGCTGAGGCTGGCCTCCAACCTGCAATCCTCCTGTCTCAGCCTCCCAAGCACCAGGATTACAAGTGGCTTTAGGTAGTACCTCCTAATTGCGCACTATGTACACCAAGTCCACCCCACTGCATCGCCCGAGGTAGCCACCCGATGCTCTGCTTCTCCTCTTTCTGTCACTCTTCCTCACTGTGTTGTCAGACTGCAGGCCTTGTTTTTTTTCCCAGCATGCCATTCTTGCCCCAGCCTCTCAGTATTTGCAGTAGAACCTCCATGTCTCTGACCATTTGTTCATAATTTTGAAATATGAATGGTATGAAAGTCCAGGTACTCTTTCCCCTCTACTTCTCCTCAACCATCGCACAAACCACTAATGATTTACTAATTGCCAAGTCCGGAGCCCCCCTTAAGATCCTCACCCCATATGACCCCTCTTCAGCACACTCGACAGAACCCAGCCTTGGCCCACCTCTGGTCCCCACTCCTACTGGCTCTTTCATTGGCTTTTGCCAAGGACACCGTAATAAGTAGTTTCCAATCTGTCTCCCCTATCACCTACAGTTTTCTTCCCCAAACCCACATCTGTTCAATTTAAAAAGGACTCACTGATTTACCAAAATAAAAAAGACATAGTTCTAAGGGTGAATGCTCTTCAGTAAGTAGATAGTAAGTGAACAGAGCAAGATAAAAAATATACAAATAATACTATTTTAACCAAATGTGAATATGCGTAATGCACATAGCAAGTATATATAGACATATGTGCATATTTGTATTTAAGAAAAAAATACCAGATGCTAACATGATTTTCTCTGGTAGTATGATACTGAATGCTTCTTTTCTGAATGAGCACTTATTACTCTTGTAATTTAGAATAAAATATGATATGGAGCATGTTAGAAAACATGTGATTTTGTTTGATGCAAGAGAAAAAGTCCAAGAATGCTACAGAGCTAGAGTAGTAGTCTAGTCAGGTTTGGAAGAATAAGTGGGCAGTTTCAGGTCTGTAAAGAGAACAAGTACATCTTAGAGAGGAGGAGCAGGAGAAATTGCCACACAGATGTGAGAGCACATTGCATATTCAAATCGCAAAGAATATTCCAGCAAGCAAAAGAACCTGGTGGGCTCCTGCTATGGTGCCCTCCCCATATTGCCTGTTACTATAAGATCTCCTTTATGCCTTCAAGATTTTTTTCAAAAATTCATCTCCTCTGATTTTGTAATCCCTAATGGAGCGATGGTTCTCCTATCTCTGTCCCCCTTGAGTTAGACAATACCTCTGCAGAATATGGTCAGAGAGTAGCCCTCAGTGCTTGGCTGGGGTCCAGAAATTTGTTTTCTGAAACTATTTTCCTGCCTCCATGGCACGATTTATAATGGTTGTTTGTGGATAGTGGCATAGACAGTGACATACTAAATTAAAAAATACAAATAAATTTGCTAGTAATTTTAGCAAAGTTTTGTTTTGGGGTGTGTGTGTGTGTGTGTGCGCGCGCGTGCGCGCGCGCACATGCTTTACTGGGGATTGAACCCAGAGGTGTTCTACCTCTGAGCTACACCCCAGCCCTATTTTTTATTATGAAACAGGGTCTTGCTAAGCTGCTGAAGGCCTCATTAAGTTACTGAGGCTGGCCTTGAACCTGCAATCCTTCCTGTCTCAGCCCCCCAGGTACTGGGATTACAGGTATGCACCACCATGCCCAGCCAATTTTAGCAGGATTTTGTCTTGCCGACCTGTTTCTGATCTTTGTGCCATGAGTGTATATAATGACTTAAAAGTGTTTTAACAGAGGCCGGGCGTGGTGGCGCACGCTTATAATCCCAGTACTTCGGAGGCGGAGACCAGAGGATCCGGGTTCGCAGCCAGTCTCAGCTACTTAGTGAGGCCCTCTGCAACTTCGTGAGACCCGGTTTCAAAATAAAGGATAAAAATAGGGCCGGGGGTGTAGCTCAGAGGTAGAACGCCTCTGGGTTCAATCCCTGTTACCGCAAAAAAAAAAAAAAGTGTTTTAACAGGAAATGAATCCATGGTAAGTAAGACCAAGTAATCTTCAAAAGTTCCGTGCATCCCAATCAGCACAACTAGTATTTTTCTATTCAGTGTAACCGTTCAAGTAGGCACTAGTTCTGATGTGAGCAAGGGGGTGAGGGAGAGTGGCAAGAATACTGGTCTGAGAGGTAAGAGACTCAAATTCTCGCCTGGGACTGCTAACTGGTTGTAGGATCCTGGGAAAATTCCTCAACCTCTTTGCCTTCAACTTCCTTGTCTTTAAATGAAGTTCTTGGAGAAATTCAATTACCAAGTCCATTCTGACTCCAAAATTCAACATCTATAAAGAAAAATCATGTATAGGTGGACCTTAACTCTGTATCTCACTTTGCCTATTTGTAAGTTGACCTTCTAACATTCCTTCCAACACTGACTTGGGTTTTTACGTTTGAATAACTATGACAGATGAGATTAAGCAAATGTTGAGTTCTGAGAAACATAAATATGAAGCCAGCTTTCTCCAATACTAGAATAAACTCACTCCAGACAAAATGTTTACAGCCCTAGGAATTCATCAGATTTTAGTCAGTTAAATGGTAATTATCAATACTATTATAGCATAGTGAAATGTTTGTCTTCGCTATAGATTAGTGAGCTACATCATTAGACTTCTGACTACAATCATGGCTTAAAACTCAAAAACATCTGAGCAATAATTGTATTATTATTCAGCATAATGTAAATAAAGCTGAAAAAAGTGAGTATCTAAATTTTTTCAGCATCTTTTCTTCGTGAGATACTAGTCTTTAAAAGTCATTAAATGCATTACATTCTTTTAGAAATTAAAGTGCTAACTATGAGCCCCTATCTCAGCAATTACTAAAGCAAATAATACATTAAGAACTGAACTGAACTGTGTGCAAAGTTATATTCTGACTTTTTTCATGTGATTTCTTTCCTTTATAGAGCCAAGCCTGTTTTGTAGTGGTGCTCATAATTAAAATAACAAAGTCACAGCCAATACTAAAATACCTACTTAAAACATTTTTAAAATCTAATAAAATAACAGTTTCCCTTACTGTGTTTCATAATAATTTTGTCCGTGTAAGAAATATAACTGAATTTGGAAGTATCCCCAGGACCAGGTATAAAAACCAATTACCTAACTTGATTATATATATTGATATCGCTTTGCCAAAGCATTATGAAACAATTTTATTTTCTTTGAAGTGGCAGTACTCAGTTTTTCAAAAGAATTACAGCACCAATAGAAAATGCCAATAATAAATTTAAAAGCTTGGAATCTCCATAGTCACTATGGGGATTCAATTTAAAACCTCTTCAATTTATGGCTTGAACATATCCTAATTACAGACACATGACTGTGAAAGACAATGATATTTCTAAGAAAGAATTTGCTGAATCACCCCTAAGAGTTAAAAATAATAATTCCAACCTCCAACGGTTTGCCACAAATATGAACAAAAATTACCCTAATACATTCATGGACATATTTTAAATCTCTCTACAGTGCCAAACAACTGGAAAGATCAATCAAATCAGCTGTTTAAAATTGGAAGTTAAAAATATAATAATTTTTTTCACTTACACCCAAATCCAGATCTAGCACAATAAATAATATTTTAATTTGCCTGTACTTATGGTCAAACATATAGGAAAGTTAGAGCCTTTATTTTCAGACAAATGTGAGCAGCTTAGATGTAATAGAGTTTCTAAATTAGCACCCAACTTCAAAGAGCAAAATCTCAAAGATTCACTGGCTGACTTTGCAGAGCTATCAATGTAAACACAGGAAAATGACCCATAAATTCTTTGTTTTCTGGATTTTTAAAGATACAGTTAAAAAAATACAATGGTTTGTAAACAGCATCAATCAGAATTCCATGCTGATAAATAAAATCTGCTAATATAGAACTGTAGTGATCAGTTTTATAGAATTTTAACATGTATGAGAAACTCAGTCAAGTAACCACTAATATTATATCTATGCGTCAGTATTTTCAAGATGCAAAAAAAAAGATATTCTATTACCACGATGAGGCGAGAATTCATTTAAATAACTTTGGACTTGGTTCATGAAAAACCAAAATACTTCTGCAGTAGGGGGGCATTATTTCTGCATTTTTTTTATATATACACAAGTCATGGTCTGCATTCAACTTCCGATTCAAAAAGAAAAGTTGCAGATGTATGTAGGCAAGTTCTGTGTGAGTGCATAGTTCTAAAGTGAAAAATAAATAAGCCTGTAGAAAGCCTATGCCTTTTAACACAGTGTTAAAATGATTGCAAGCTGCATTCCAGGCCAAAAAAAAAAAAACTCATCCCAATAAATTATTACCAAAATGTTAGCAAGCACCGAGTTGTCACACTCTGGCAGCAGGGACATAATGGGGACACAGAAGAAAACTGCCACATAAATCACTGTAAAATAGCCCTTTGCTCCGCACAGGGAGAAACTTCCATCCTTAGCTGAATCTCATCTCCCACCTTTCATCTCCAGGATAAAATGGCCACTGTCCAAATCACTAAAAATAATTTAAAATAAACCCCTGGCACTGTTGCTGCCAAACTTACTAAAAAAAAAAAAATCATGATTAAGAAAGAAGCAAATGAAGAATACATAAGAAAAAACATTTTAAATTTGAATTGATAAAATAACTCACAGGTTTTAAACTAAGCTGAAGAATATGTGAATATTGCTTTTTTAACTTAATTGAGCCTCTTTCATCCCATGTAGGAAATATATCTTCTATAAAGTACAGAACTATAAAGAAATGTAAAATAATTTGGCATTGTCAAGGCCATACCAATAAAAGCAAATGTATTTAACTCATGAAAAAAGTTCTCGGGATTTTAATGTGTATCAATAAAAGCCAATTTTAAACATTCAGACCATATCTGAAGTTATTTTTAAAATAACTATTCAGGAAAAATATGTATCTGTTAAAATCATATGTCTTTGAATAAAAATGGGGTGTGTAATTAATGATCACAAAAGTCATTCCAATAGTAAAGTAAATCAACATAATTTATAATTTTAAAAAGATAAAATAGCTTCCATATGTTTTAAAACACACTTGTATAGTTGTAAAAATAGAGTAGGTGTCTAAAATAGACTTAATTTTATTTTAACATAAAGTGTTTTAAAATCTTGTCTTAACTCTATTGTTTCTCATGTTTTTAAAGAAATCAGTTTTGTTACTTATTCTTCATTCCTTATACTTCCATGAATTCTTAGCTGTTTCATAGGTGAACCCAGCGAAATTTTCTTATCTTTTGAATATATTTGTTTCCTCTTTAACCCCATCTTGAAAATAACTGGAGAATAAACCTAGACATTCAAGATAATTTTATTAATCCTGCAAAACCTAATGCATAATAACACAGATAGCACTCGACGCCCCTTGTCAAATTTTAAAACCGAAGTATTCCTGTTACGTGTCTTAAATTCAGCATCCTTTAAGATGAAAGGGGGAAAATCAACATGCAATTTAGACAGTTACCAAATTACCAAAACCAGCGCAGCAACTCTTAATGAGCAAAACCATTAACAATTTTCCGACTGGAGCCCCTGTTCAAATACCTTGGACACCTTGTTAGCACAGAATGAGGTGTTCAATCAAGAGACTGGGAATTGGAAGTGCCAGGGCACAGTTTTGAGTGGTGATTACAAGGGCGAGCGGGCGAGTGCCAAAGTAACAGTCTTCTACCCTGCAGGAAGCTGAGAAACCTTCACGTCCACATTTGTAAATCAGGCCCGATGATTACAGCAGTCACAAGCAAAGAACATATGAAACAATTATTTGCACCATTCTTTCACTGTTTTAATTTGCTCTTAAAATGAACAAGATCCCCAGAGTCACTGGCATTTTGTCTTTAGAAATTTAGAGCCTGCTCAAGGATTTTTCTAGCACGAAGCCAAGTACAAGACGAAAGGGATCATTTCAAAGAGCTTTCTTTTCTTCCCCACAAGCTATTTTATTATTCAGGTTTGCTGTCACTAAAAATGTAGCAAATAGCCTGCGGTTTAGTTTAGATGTTTTAGTTGTAGACTTTTTTTTTAAAAGATAAGATATGTGTTTGTTAATTATGGAGTCCTAGTTTTATGTTATTCTTTGTCATTTTAAAATGCAATGACTTTTAGGTCCTGGAATTCTCACATAAATTGATGAAGTAGAACACATGCATCCAGCTTTTAGCTATCTTAATCCACTCTTAGACCACTGACAGCTTACAAATAATTTGCTAACGGACTTTTACTTTAGACTATGGTATACAATCTGCCCTCAAAAGTTCACCGTGACACAGTATCAACTTGTGTTTGGAAGAGTATATTTAAGCAAATTATTATTTTTTACATAGGCATAATTTATCTGAACTGGAAAGGTTGCAGTGGAAAGACAAAACTGTACCTTCACGGTGCCAATATTTTGGATTGATTTTATTGCCACCAAACGGATTATTTTTAACTATATTGACTGTTCAGATAAATTAAAAT
Organism: Glis glis; assembly: GCA_004027185.1. NCBI lineage: Eukaryota > Metazoa > Chordata > Mammalia > Rodentia > Gliridae > Glis > Glis glis. The sequence goes on along the minus strand of PVJS01007534.1, from coordinate 43,527 downwards.
TTAGAGGACATAAAATGAAGTGTTTACAGTTAGAAAAAGGAGATACAAATATATATTTAAATGTTTGTTCTATGCTACCAAAATCTGTTATATTTTAATTTATAAAATAAGTGTATGTTTTCTTAACTGTTATAAGATAATGTACTAATTGTTAAAGGGATAGTTTTGCTAATTAATGATAGACCTGAGGGTCTACGTTTAAGATGACTGATTTCATTTTTATATGTCTATAATCTCATAAACAATTTATTATGACTTCATCTGAAAAGAATTCTCAGAGAAACTTAAACACTAATTAATTTTATTTCATTTCATGCAAATACATTAAATGTTAGATTTGTAAGTCTGTATTTCCTTCAGTAGTTAGAGACCAGAAACCAGAAAGCATTTTGTTTAAAGCCGGTGATTCCTATCTGAATTTGAAAACATTTTGAGGTCTTGTTTATATAAGCAAGACAGAAAAATAACACAATGTTAACTACCTAAAACTGATTTCTAAAAATCAATTAAGTAATGTGGTTAAATTTATTTTTGAAGTAGATTTATATATTTTCCTAGAGAGCCTTCTATTTTCTCTTGACTATTTCTGTCAGTTTGTTTGCTGAAGAGTGCACGATTAAGTTTCTGGATTTTGATCTCCCGTGCTAAATCAATGGTTTAAAGTACTGTAAACTCATATGAGAGGTTACCATGTAATTTTGTAATGTATTATAATCACATCATTTGTCCCTAAACCTGCACTGATTATTTCTAAATACTCCTTTTCTCAACCAGTAAAATCTTTTCCATCCTAAGTTATCCAAATGTAGAGGGCGCTGTTGTTCATATATTTTGAAAGTGTTTCATAAAGCAAAACATATTCAGCTAATAGTTTAGTATTTGTTTTTCAAAACCAGTCTATATATTCCAATGGAAGTATGAACACGTAAAGTGTGAATTTAAATTAAAAGGCACTGAAAAAGTGCTTATGTAGGCTATCATTAAATTTGTATTTTCCATTATGGAAATAAGTATTTTTAATGACCCCTGAGTTTTAATTAATCGCTAATTCATTTTAAACATTTGGAGGAGGAGATTCTTACAGAGATATTTCTACTTGCTGTCATGGTAGTCATGTGAAAGATGGTTTGTGCATGAGAGACAGATGCTGAAAATTTAGGGATGTCAATATTTTCAAATGGTGCAGGGGGAAAAAAGAAATGAAAACAGAAAAAAAAGTTGTTGATTCTGGGTGGAGGACATAGGAGTGCTTTCTGTACTACATTTCTACGTTTGAAGCTTCTCAAGCTAAAAATTGGGGGGAACTATTCTGATTTCTTGCCTCATTTTTAATTTCTATGGTTACTGTTAATTCTTTTTCTAAAGTAAAATAAGTAGTTATTTTAAAGCTATTTCACTGAACATGCCAGTTTCTGTATAGCCAATTTTAATGCAGTTCTCAAATATGTATACACATATAGGACAAACATTCCATTTCTTTCATTAATTCCTTGAGGCTGAGCAGGAAATATAATTTTTAAATAATTCATATGTAGTTCTATCTTTACAAAATGCTCTATTTGATCATTTAGTAGTGACTTCTCTGATTTTTAAACATTTTCTCATGTCATAAAATCAGATGAGCTCACTTTTGTTCTATGACCCTTGCTATAAAGAATTTAAAAACAAAAACCAAACAAATTATAGTCAATCTTGTTAAAAAAATTACACAAGACATTGGTATAACTGACAAAGTCAACTTTAAAAATATGAAATTTTGGTTGTAGTTCTGTATCTAAAGCACTGAATAAATGCTGTATAAAACTAACCAGCATCTTGCCACTAGTGGTAAGTGCTACATAAGAGTTAAAATTATCCATTTAAAGTGTATGAGCTTAGAAAACTCCAGCCAGACAGTAAAAACAGATTATATTCTAGGGTAGTTTTCATTCTTAGCTCTTTACATTTAACTTCATACTTAGAATAAAACATTTCAAATTTTTTCTTTTAGTGTTACGCGTATATTTAATGACCCTAAATACAGACATTCTGTTGTAATACTTGCTGAATCACTAACAATATTCTCTGTAGTTAAATAAAATCACATTTAGAATCATCTAGATTTTTGACTGAACATTTCTTTTGTATTTACAGTATTAAGTACGCTCCAAGGAGCAACAGCAAATCTCTCTTTTTTCTTTTCAGTATAATTTGCAGAAAGAAAGAGGGAGAGAATGTTAGTGAGTAGTATATGTAAATATGTATTCTATGCAGAGCCATGAAACGAAATCACTGGAAAAACACACACACAAAAAAAAATGGCTCCAGGAAAAGTTTTGAATGTAGCTCAGGCATAACTCTCCACCACTTCAAGTTATTTTAAAATCAAAATAAGTATGGCAGAAAGTGGGAGAAGAAAACTGCAGCTTCCACACCCGCCTCCTAACTCTCGCTCTTTTGAATAGGGGATCTGAAACTTTGTCTGGTTCAACTGTATCTAATCTGGCACAAGTAGGCACTGTCTGATTTTTATGGTATCCATACCCATTCAAGAAGTTTTCCACCTTAAAAACAAGCAAGGGGGGTGGAGGAGGAGGGCCCATCCGTAACTGAGTAACAGTTGCCTGTTATGATTGACAAGTTCTTTTGGACCAAGATACCCCCCAGCCTGACCAACTAGGACGCAGCGATGCAGTGCCGCCCTGTCTTTCTGTCAGATCACTGCCATCAAAACAATGGCTCATATTACATGAAAATCTTGTGCAAATGAGCCGTAATGGGAGTGAATGACAATCTCCGTAAGACCGGGCGGCAGGGTCCTCCTTTGATCTGAAATACTGTTAATCTTTCTCAAACATAGAGCACTAAGTATACTTGGCAAATCCTATCTGAGAGAGTCCCTCTAGCACAGGCCCAGAGATAAACAGCTGTAAGCGAAAAAGGCACCAATAAAAATTTCCCTATTGCTCATAAATTTTCATTCACTGGAGTCATTTTTGTTTTGTTTTGTTTTGTTTTGGGTAATTGTTGGTTTCGTTTAGGTTTTCACAGAAGATTTATACATTATATTTCCTTGCTTTAAAAGTGTTGTTACAACGGCTTTACATGTATTGGGTCTGAATTTTAAGTAGCCGATGCTGAATATTATATTTTAAAGCCTCCGTGGGTTATAACTATTGGAGAATGTCTGAACTGTCTTATTTACATAGGCTTTTGTCATTAATCATCATGGACTCAGACGAATGGCTGTATGTGAGGTTGCACCAAAACATGAAAGAGAGAGAGAGAGAGAGAGAGAGAGAGAGAGAGAGAGAACTTTCAAACTTTGTTTTCTACTGTAAGAAAGGAAGGATAGAGGTGTTTCTATTTCTAAGATGGTTTAAACAACCATCAGAATATCTCACAAGGAGTTATGGATCAGCTTTTGTATCACAAGAGAACTTTTCCTTGGCTCTCCAATATTAAATTCAAAGTGTTTGGTTGGGTAGCCAAATATGTAAGGCACATGTAGTCTCCTGCAAGCCGGGTCAATCATGGTAATTCAGAGCTGGTAGGAAATGTGCCTCTTCAGTTGTGCTTTGCTTTTGAAGTATTGCCTAAAAATCAGTCTTGAGCTTCAAAGAGAGGGGGATTATAGCCTTTATCCAGCAATTAATATGGCTGGAACTCAGAATGTCAGCGCCTGACCACGATCCTGGCCGGACAGTAGCATAGCAGGAATTCATTCTCCTTCAAGAATCGTAGTAAATCATAAAAATGAATAAACAGGCCATAAAATCTTACCGATGTTAGGCAGGAAAGAAAAGAGCAGAAAAATCAAACCTTTTGCTCCTAATAGCCCGCCTGTTTTCTGACATGCGGGTAAGCCCTCCCCAAAAAGTGATGTTCCCAGACCTTCACCCATCTTCTCCACGTAGAACATTTTAATCTCCCACCAACTGTTAAGCAGAAAGAAGTGCCATTAGAGAGAAATCTATTCCTTTCGCCTTCTAACTTAGATCAGATGACAGCCTCTCCAAGTTCTCCTCTCTGTCAGAGTGCAAGGGTTCAAAAATGGTCAGAATATCAAACAACCAAAAAGCAGCAGGATTTTGCGGGAAGAGTTTAAGTACATTAGATTATGCAGAGTGGTCAGATGAGATGCTGCCGTTAGGGTTCATTTTTTCATTCTCAATCTCATCCTAAGTGCCCTGTAACATCACGCTCGAATAGTGATCTCTGTCTACTGCTGGGTAACAGTAGAATCCAAGTCCCTAAAATGCCGCTGATTTCTACTTAATGCCCTAGTATGTGTGAGGTTGCATATTAAAGGGCAAGATGTCTCCACTGTCATAGCAATGAGTTATTGGAAATTAATGTTTCAACATCTTGTGTTGACTTTGGTCTGAATGCAAAGTGGCGTCATCTCTTCTTGGAGTGGTGAACAAAAATGTTACTGAATTTAGAGAAACTTCTCCCTTGGAATAAGTGGGACCAAACCCACATCTGCCTATTTAGCAACCAAGCTATCTGCCCTTGTAAGTCTTACCCAGTTGCTGCTGTGTGTTTCTTTATATATATATATATTTTTTTTTCTACTGACTGGAAGGAGAACACAATGCACATGAAGTATTTACAGAAGAATATCGCCGCATCCTGACAAGCTAAGCAATGTATTTCATTAATAAGCAATGTTTATTGCTCAGTACAGAGGTTTTGTATGGGAGACATTTGAAGAATGATCACTATAAAAAATCTAATATTAACAAACAATTAATATGTAATAGGCTTTTGGATATCATATCCATATTTACCCTTAGATCCCACACGTAAATATGCAATTGCGATCGCAAAGGCATTTGATTTTCTACAGTCTTCTTGCATTTATTTTCCCTCTGTATACCACCTTGCATTCAGCACTCATAGTGAAGAGCCTGGACCTGTAGTTCCATAGAAAGTTGGAAGGAAGAACAGTGGGTAATGGGTTAAATACAAGAGAAGACACCGTGGTGCCCACAGGCCTGATTCTTTTGAAAATGGGGGTGGAGTGTATACAAATTGAAGGATCCACTTTGCCTTCTACTTTCTTGCCGTCTTGCTGCTAAAGCACTGTGAATTCCAGGTCCTAGTTCAAAAGTCGGGGAGCCCACCAGGACTCATTTGACATATAACAGCAGAGTCCATCATGTTAGAAAAAGTGAGGGAAGAAAAGAGGATTCCAGAAAGAGGAAAACAAAATTCTTCAGCCGTTAAAAAGAAACAGGGACACAGAAGAAAACCTGCTTGTAAGATTTTATCTGATTTTTAAAATAATATTAAGTTTTCTGGCAGTACGCTATCATTATCGAACAAGTTTGGGGTTTGGCAGTGTTGATTTTCACAAAGATCCCATGGAGTATCTCTACTCTGTATTTAGTTATCAACAGGCCCATGTTGTGAGAGCCAAACTGTTTTGAAACCATTTTCAAAAGATCCACAACCTATTTAGAGTTCAACATTACTAGATTCACCCACAGTCTCTATCCTAATCCCACCCCATCTATATAATCTATAGATTTGTGTGTGTGGGAATTTGAAGGGAAGTGATAAATGTTATTTATATAAATCTACAGATTGATTAACTAGAATCTATTTAGCTGCACCATTTTGTCAAAATATCTTGTCAGGTAAAACTTTTATTGTTTTTGACATGGAGTCAGCATTTTCCATAACAATATGCACTAGAAAAAAAAATTTAAAGAACAACAAAAACACGAGGTTACTGTTTCTTATAAAACTAAAATTCCTGCAGGATTCTCAGCACTTCTCAGCAACCCCTACGATTATTACCTGATAAGCTTACATCTGAGTCTCCTCATCTCATATTTAAAATTTTTTATTTAATTTTTTGAATGAGTAATGTATCTACATTGGCCTTGATGACCAAAATAAAGAATAAAAATGTGAACAAGTGGCCATTCTTCTTCCTATCCTTCTCTCCATTTATTTATTCTCCCAGCTCTCTAGTCGGGAAGACCCTTTCCACGTATTATTTTGTTGTGTTTTTATGTATATACAAGTAATACAAAGCCAGCAGTAGCCCTTCTAGAAACATCCACCTGCTGCTCCATCCCTCACATAGTTTATTCTCACCCAGGCTCCCTCGTTTCCCACTCATCCGCTCATCTACTCTCTGAGCTTTCCTCTCATCTTCTGCTTTTAATGATAGAAAAGGTATTCTTTCAACTAGGAACTCAGAGCCTCCCATGTTGGGAAGGCCTTATCTTTTACACTTTCTCAAAACTTTATTCCTTCCATTCTATCTTTTTTTCCACCTGCCTCTCTTCGCTTTGCTTCTGGAGGTCCTGAAGCTGGCTATTTCCATTTAAATACGTGTAAGTAAATTTTAAAATTCACTCCCTCAATTGCACTGGCCACGTTACAAATGCTCAGCAGTCGCATGTGTTGGGGGCTACTGAATTGAGCTGCTTCCATCTAAAATATTTCACTCATGGCAGAAAGTTCTACTGGTCAATGTTCTAGAGCACAGAAAAGTTACCAGTAGGATGCATAGAATGCTCCGAGCCCATTACACACTAAATGCTTCTGGGTTGTTTGCTTGTTGCTTTTGGTTTTAATGTGGTACTGAACCAGGGACATTCCACCTCCAAAGTATACCCCAAGTCCTTTTTTTTTTTTGAAATAGTGTTTTGATAAATTGCTGAGGGTCTTGCTAAATTTCTGAGTCTGTCCTTAAACCTGAGATCCTCCTGTCTCAGCCTCCCAAGTACTGGGATTACAGGTGTGTGCCATCAAGCCTGGCTTAAATATAATCTTGCTCAATTATTTTCTTTACCAGATTTTGGTTTCTTTATTTTGCAAAATGAGAAAAAAGAATAGTATCGATTCCATAGATTATTGCATATGAAGAGCATCATTATGTAATTTGGCATGCAAAAGATGAATATAATTACAGGTAAGGACATATATAAGCATAGGTATATAGATAGGTAGATATAGATAATATTATATTAAAACAATTCATTTTCTCTTTTTCACAATGAATTTCTCAGTCCTACTTAATCTACTTTTTAAAAAAATAAGACTTAACCTTGGACAATTCTAACAAATTGTATTTACTTCCCAAGTCCTCTTAAGCATTTACCCACATCTTTGTTCCTGTTTCATTTTATATATGCTTTTATAATAAGATATTACTTTATAATGTCTGTAAAGACAAAGACCATAACTTCGTGTTTTAAGCACCAAAGGTCCTACACACATCATAAGTAGTAAATTTTGTAGAATTGGATTGGGTTTGGTTAGACACTAGATTAATGTTTTTGTGAGAATTCTTACATCACTCAAGCTATATTCTCACTTATATGTTCAATATCATGTTTTCTTTTTTATCATCTGCTCTAGAGTTTGTAAACATGCCTAATGTTTACAAATGTTCAAACCTATGTTAGCCCATTTGAATCACTTTATAGAATCTTTTCCAATTTTGGGGGTGTGGAGGTACTGGTGATTGAGCCCAGAGGCATTCTACCTCTGAGCTATGCCCCCAGAACTATTTTATTTTTTATTTTGAAACAAAGTCTCACTAGGTTGCTGAGAGTCTTGCTAAATTGTTGAGGGTGGTCTTGAACCTGTGACCCTCCTGTCTCAGCCTCCCAAGTACTGGGATTACAGGAGTGTGCCACGGCACCCAGCTAGATTATTTTTCAATTTAAAGTTTATTGTTAAACAATCTACTTGTAGTCAGAAAATTTATTTTCCTACCACTAGTAAACAAGAAAAATATGCTCCTTAAAAATATTTGATTTTACTTTCAGACTCTATTATCTGAAATAAAATAATTATAAAGAGAAGAAATAAAGAATCATAAAAATTAGTATAATCATTATTCCTTGGTCTCTGTATAAAGAAGGATTTCTCTACTAGTGCATGCACTAAGATATTTTAAATTCCTGTTTTTAAATGTTGTTGGTTTTCTCATTGAATATATATACTCAGTAAGAGCATGTCAAAATTCTAGTTGTTAAATTTTTCAAATAAGAGGTGCTCTTCATCAATTTAACTATGTTCAGTAGCAAATTCATCATGATTCCCTCATGTCACCCTGAGTTCAATATATTTATTAAATATACTACAGGTACTTAGTAATATTAAATTGAGTCATACTTTCTTTTAAGCAAAACCATTATGCAGAAAAACAAATTAACATAAAAGATAAAACGAGATATGAGTTTTCACTTAAAGTTTTATTCTTTAATTTTGTTTTTTATTAATATGTACTTATTGTACATTTTACTTGGGTTTTGTGTAATATTTTAACGTATGTGTAGAATGCACACTGATCAAATCAAGCCTTTCTTTATCTAGCCTTCCCTCCCCCTCCTAACCAGTAGTAATCACTAATCTAAATTCAGATTAACTTTTTTTAGTTCCCACATAAAGAGAGAATATGCAGTACTGGCTTATTTGACTTAATGTCCTCCAGTTCCATCCATTTTGCTGCAAATGATAGGATTTCATTTATATTATGAATTTATATTATGAATTTATTATGAATAATATATTATAATATTATTATGTATATATTATTCATAATATATTATTATTCATAATATTATGTATATATTACATATTCTAAATCTATGTGATATATATATGATCACATTTTCTTTATCCGTTTGTCTATCGCGGGGTATCTAGGTTCAGTCCATAGCTTAGCTATGGTGACTAGTGATACAATAAATATGAACATGCAGGTATTCTTTGATAGGCTGATTTCATTTCCTTTGGAATATACCCAGAAGTGTGATAGCTCAATCTCATGGTAGATCTGTTTTTAGGTTCTTCAGGAACTTCCATGCTATTCTCCATAATGACTGTACTGATTCTCATTCCCACCGTCAGGGTAGGAGAGTTCCTGTTTCTCCACAGCCTCCCCAACACTTGTTATGTTTTGTTTTATTTTGGTTTGGTTTGTGTTTTGATAATAGCTATTGTACCTGGGGTGAGATGATATCTCGTTGTAGTTTTGATTTGCATTCCCTGATGACTAATGCTATTGAGTATTTTTTCATCTATTTGTTGGTCATTTGTATTTTTTTCCTTTGAGAAGTGTCAATTCAGATCATTGGCCCAATTTTTTAACTTGATTATTTTGTTGTTGTTGTCGTTTTTTAAGTTGTCTATATATTCTGGATATTAACCCTTTTTAAATTTCATTATTTATCAGCATTTATTGTGAAAATAACTAAGCATTTTATATAAATCACTTCTTTTAATCTTCAGGAAAGTTTATGTCTTTTGAGTATTAACATTTTCTTTTACATAAAATTAATTTATATATAGATTTTTGTATACATACTGACCACAGAAGGACGTGTATATTTTAAAAGGAAGACTTCTAACACTAGTAAGTCAGAGTACATTTATAAAATAGAATTCTGAGCAGCTATTAAAAGGAAAGTAGATAGTGATACCTTGATAGATGGCCTAATTCCTAAACTATATTGTTAAATATTTTTTAAATTGCAAAAAGGAGTGGATTGCTTACTCCTACTAATAAAAAAAGAGAAATGCATCCATACACATTTATGTACTTGAGACTATTTTGACTATTAGTGGAAGAGAAGTTTTTGTTGTTTGAATTGTTACCAATTTTTCAAATGCATTTTTATCAAGTTAATGCATTTTGTTTTGAAAGTATTTGAACAACTGCAACAATAACAACCAAAGGAAAACAGTCTCCTACCTCATGTCTCCTAACCTATGAGATTCTTTTCCCCAAGAACAACCACTTCCTTTACATTTCTCACAGTTCGCCTCTGTACTCCTAAACAAATGTCTCACATTTATATTTCAAGATCTATCAACTTTACCATTGTGTACTCACTTCGTATTATGGTAAGTACCATCTTACACAAACACTTCCCTTATCCCCTCCTTCATGATTACATACTTTTTAGGATTTTTATATTTTGGGTTATATAAATATTGTTCCCTGCTGAGTCAAATGTGCTATCGGTATTTTTTCCTTTCTTGTGTTACTTATGTTTCAGAGAATCAATATTTGCTTTTCAAAGTAAGTGTATTATTTTGCTTGTTGTAGTATTTGCCTGTAGTTAATTCCTTTTAAAGTTTGCAACAGAATGGTAATACTTATCCCAATGCTATTTTCCACATTGTCAAAATGAATCAAATCAAATAAAAATGATTTCTCCCATAAATCCTCCTCTTTGGGTTCTCTGATTCTTGTGAAAACTGATCTTATAGCTTCCGAGGCCCATTGCAGAGCTGTTATTTTGGAACTTTCTTTTGCCTCTTACCTGTGATGGAGCCCATGTCTGTCTGTCTGTCTTTTTTTCTCTCTGTCCTTTCTTTCTTTCTTTCTTTTCTTGATTACCTTCTGTCTTCGTGAAACAGTGGTGCTTTATTGAGAATAAGTATATGGAGAAAATTTTGCTGAAACATTGTAGGCCTACAAATGTCTTTATTCTTGCTTGGCCAGAGTTTGGCTGCAGACTTTTAGGTTGAAATTATTTTTATCAAATTTCTTGTGCTAATTACATGATGGACCTTTCCAATGTGTTGGCCCTCACCCATTAGTTCTGGGGGATTTTCTGGTATAAGCATCTGTTTTCTATGTTTGTTCTAAAACTCCTATTCAGGTTGATGTTGGACTTCCTGGAATATCTTCTATCCTTCTTTTACTTTCTAATGTTCATTTTGTGTCTTTCTATACCACTTTCCCAAAGATTTTCCCAATTTCATCTTTCAATTTTTCTGCTTACATGTTCAATTTAGTGTCTATACACAAGAGTTTTTTCATTCTGATTCATTTTTTAAATATACTGTTCTAGCTGGGTGTGGTGGTGCACGCTTGTAATCCCAGTACTTGGGAGGCTGAGACAGGAGGATCCGAGTTCGCAGCCAGCCTCAGCTATTTAATGAGGCCTCCACAACTTAGTGAGACCCTGTTGCAAAATAAAGAATAAAAAATAGATAGGAGGTAGAATGCCCCTGGGTTCAATCCCCAGTACCGCAAAAATAAATAAATAAATAAATAAATAAATAAATAAACTGTTCTTATTTTATGTAAGCAATAGCTTCTTTTTTTCTCTGATGATAGTAACTATTTTTAGTTTTCTTCTGTTCCCTGAATTATATCTATTTATACTGTACTTTGTATTTGTTTTGGTCTCTGTATTACATCTGCAATCTTTCCTAAATTGTCTGGAGATTCTCAGCTCTTCATTTATATGTAAGAGTGAGCCACAAAGAAGTTGATTAGATGCTGGGCTTGAGCGGGAAGAGCTTAAGGATCAGCAAAAACACTTTTTTCTTGTTGTTGTAGGAAGCCCTACCATCTGTAACGAGATGGATGCTTGGGTGGATATTTAACCGGTCTCCTTGCTGGTCCTAGCCTAAGCACTAGGACCGGGGTGACCATGGGAGTTGATGCCTCTGGGAATGCTACCACTTATTTTCACTCCCTTGCCGCTCTGAGACCTTGCATCCCAAGTCTCAGCCCCTTCTTTATGATATCTGGATCCTCCTAATGCTGAGCTTCATCAGGGTTCTGTGGGGCAAGATGCCATTTCCTCATTGCCCTCATCCTCTGTAGCATGCAGGCATCGACTGTCCATTCTCCTGAGGCAGCTATGGCCCTCCCATCACTTCTCACCTTCTAAACATCTGCTGACATCACTCTGTTATTTCTTCCCTCACACTTTTTCCTTATTTTCATAAAATTTATATGCTTTGGGCAGGCTTGGTGGCATAAGCCTGTAATCCCAGTACTTGGGAGGCTGAGACAGAAGGATCAAGGGTTCACGACCAGCCTCAGCAACTTAGGGAGACTCTCAGCAACCTAGTGAGACCCCGTTTCAAATTTTAAAAATAAGAAGGGCCGTGAAGTGAAGCTTGGAGGTAGAATGTCCCTGAATTTAATTACCAGTACAATATACACATATATATGCTTGTCATTGCAATTAAGGAGAGACCACCATTCACCTAAAAATTTGATGTAAATCCCTTTAATAAAACCAACCAAAATTATTTTAATGCGCCATCTAGAAAGTTTTGTGTAACTGAAGCACACAATAATAGCGTGATTGTTCTGGATTAAATATTATCAACATTAGCCTTTATGAACTATTGGCAAAGCATTCAACCCTAGCTACCCACTTCATTTCGCTCATGGAACCAGGAAAATGCTATATTTATTTCAGGGTGTATTTGTCCAGATGATTTTCAAACTCCAACCATGATTCTTGTGCCCAGATTTTTTTTTTTTAGCTCTTTTGACTTCACACATTGAAATTTATGGCACATTTTCCAGCACTCCCTGCCGTGTCCTTCATCAGGTCCTGGCTGCCAGGCCACTAGGAAACAAGAAATGAATGCTGGAAAACCCTGTGGCTGTTCTTAACTAAAGAACTGCAAACATGACCAAAGTTCTCTGCAAATCCTCCTAGATTGTCAGAAGAAAAATGGCAATAAGCGACAGCCATTCAATGAAGCAATATTTTCCTTATTACTTGCAAAGTCTTTTATTTAGCCTCAACAGTATCATATTTGAAATGATTTCATGACTGGGGGCAATACTTGGGTAGCCATCTGTTCTCTCAGATTAGCTGTCAGATGAGTAGAGTGCTTTTAGTCAATGTTTTCAAATTGCTTTAAAATATCAACAAATTCAATATTTGCTCATAACATTCATGGGAAACATTTTCATCTTTTATCTCAAACAAAAAGTTGGATTTTTCTAATAATTTTATATTGTCTCCAGTGCCACTGGTGCAAATGAGTAGACTCTGGACCTAAGAAAGAAAGAAAGGTGGTCAAAACGTCAAGATGGATTTGGTAACACCCACGCTATCTTTACACTTGCTATTTTAAAAGCAAATCTTTAATTTGGAGGTTTCTGCCTACCTCCCATTCCAATCCCCTTCCGGGCAATGATCTATCAAGTTCTGACTGCCTCAAACTGTTTGCACCAGATTCCACATCGATCACACTCACACTTCCTACACTCTTAACCAGAGAGCCAAGAAACAATAATTTTCAATTAAGAAACTAGAAGAAGACTTGGGGGTTGATTTATGGTGCATGACTAATTATCAAATAGCTGGCCTAATGAAAATTAAGCTGCTGGTTACTACCAAGATTGAACTTCATTTTCTTGAAGAGATACTGATATGATCCAGAATGTAATTTATTGAAGTAGTATGGTGCATTTTAAAAGTCATAGACATGTAAATGAGATAATTATCATTTTTAAATGACAGGGCTAATTATTTATATTATGATGAATTTTATATTCAGAGTACATATACACCTGAAATAAAAGATCATCTTTGCTTGCGATAATGATTTTCACTTCCTTGTTATGCTACTAGAAGATCTAAAAATACAGCACATAACACAAGGATTAAATAATCTTGTCCATAAAAGAGAATTAAATTTAATAGCTTTACATTTTTTTTTGAGAACTCCTTGGTACAAATCATCCTGAATGAGTAAATGAATGAAAACTTTAAAACCATGTAAAACATTGTCAACTGAAAGTGACAGGCCAGATGTACATTTTATATTAATTATAGATTTCTCTTGAATTGTCAAATACAGAGTAATGAGATGCTAATGCCTAAAACCATAAAAACACAAGGATGCGGTTTAGTTGTACCTTTGTTCCTTAAGCAAAATAATTTTCTGCTATGTTATGTGTGATGTTCTCTCTCCTATTAAATTGAGAGCTCTTTAAAAATACTCAACATTCCGCCCTTATTTTGTTGCATTTCCCCTTTCACATCCTCCTGTGCAACCAACCTGAGCCATTCCTTGTTCGCCAGATGTTACATTCATTTCCTGGAAATCTTTTTATCACTCACATAAGTCTATTTATAAGCTTCCTGAAAACCACGTCTCCAAGTTCTACCATCTTTCAACCCAATCTTAGATGTCACATCCTCCATAGAATGAGCAAAAAAAATGTCCCTTCATCCTTCCACCCCACCTTGAAAGGATGTCTCCTTTCTTTGAATCCTACAGCATTATATAGTCATCAGTCAGATTCTTGGTTCTCAATCCTGGCTGCTACCATGGGGCCTTGTATTATTCTGGTTTTTTACTTCAGTGGTGAGTACTCGTGTTTTTAATTCATGATCATTTATCAAACTGCACACTTATGTGCACTTTTCTAAATGCATATTATTAAAAAAGTATTTAAGGTATCAGTGCTATGACTCCATTCAAAATTAATTAAATAATAATCTCTAGGGATAAGCCAGGTATAGATTACACATGCCTGTAATCCCAGTACTTGGAAGGCTGAGACAGGAGGATCACAGGTTCGAGGCCAGTCTCAGCAATGTAGTGAGATTCTGTTTCAAAATAAAATATAAAATAGGGCTGGGGGTATAGCTCAGAGATAGAATGCCTCTGGGTTCAATCCCCAGTAAAAGAGAGAGAGAAAGAGAGACAGAGAGAGAGAGAGAGAGAGAGAGGAAGAGAATGAATCTCTGTAGATAGAATTTGGGCATTGTTATTTTTAAAAAGTTCCCTAGACAATTCTAACATTCAACCAGCAGTTAAGAACTACTGAGGCCAGGCGTAGTGGTACACGCTTGTAATCCTAGTACTTGGCAGGTGGAGACCGGAGGATCCGGGTTCGCAGCTGGCCTCAGCTACTTAGTGAGGCCCTCTGCAACTTTGTGAGACCCGGTTTCAAAATAAAGTATAAAAAATAGGGCCGGGGGTGTAGCACGGAGGTAGAACGCCCCTGGGTTCAATCCCCGGTACCACAAAAAAAAAAAAAAAGAACTACTGACCTATCTAATGTCTTCAGAAGTTTATCTTCCTTTCTAAAGGGATAATAAGATGTGAGCAGATGACCAACACTGTAGAACTACCAACCATACACACTCTTTCATGGAGTTTTATGTTTGTCCCTTTTCTAGATGATACGCTTGTGGTTTATAACCAGTGCGTGTTGCAGAGTTGGCCAGATGTTCTTAAGAATGCTATTTGCAAAATGTAATAATTTCTATGGGGTTGACATTACTGTAGTATTTCTTATTATATAATTCTTCATATAGTTTTATAAAAGCAATGTTCTCCCTTCTGACTATGAGCTTCCTGAGACCAGGAGCTCGTTCAATTTCTCAATGAATGTTCATCATAACATGCTATTTTGATGTCGCTTGGCTAATTCTGAGGCCATTTTTAGAAAGAAAAGCGAGAAAGAAAGAAAAGTCAGAGTAGGATAAGAAAGAGTAACTTCGTGACTCTGTTTAACTCTATCACTTAAGATAGAAAAATACTAGAAACAATACGCTAATTGTTTAAATCAGGGTACATCAATAATCTGAAAAAGTTTCTTGAAAGAGCTTGTCTCTGGTGAAATTAATTTCCAGCTGTCCTCTATATTGCTACCAAAGTTGTTCATAAAGATACTGATTGATAGTTTTCCACTGGAATTAAGTATCTCAGTTGCAGCCTTCAAATCTGTTTACAGTCTCCTCTACATCCAGAGCTGCTTTTCTTTTCTTTTCTTTTTTTTTTTGTGTGTGTGGTACTGGGGGTGGAACCCAGGGGACTTCTACCTCTGATCTACATCCCCACCCCTTTTTTATTATTATTATTTGGAAACAGGGCCTCACTAAATTGTGGAGGGCCTCACTAAGTATCTGAGGCTGGCCACGAACCTGCAATCCTCCTGTCTCAGCCTCCCAAGTACTGGGATTATAAGTATATGCCACCGCGCCCGACTCAGAGCTGCTTTTCTAAAATGCAAACCTCACTGAGTCTCTACCCTATTGCAGAAGCTTTACCAAATGCGTACCTCCTGGATGATTGCTATTCAAACTGATGTTTGGGCTGTATAAGTCAGCTTTCCATCCCTATAAGGAAACACTAAGATAATTCTTTTATAAAAGAAAACATTTCTATTGGCTCGTAGTTTTGGAGTTTCCAGTCCAAGATCAGGTAGACCCATTGCTTGGACCTCTGATTCGGGGGGAGGTTTCAGGGTTGCATAATGGGTAGTAGGTGGTGCAAAATGTCCTCCTCAATATCAGGAGGGGAAAAGTCGGGGGAGAGCCCAGGTCCCACAAGTTCTACCTCTCTACCACCTCTCGGATCAACTGAACCTGTGGGAGACGTTCAACCCCCAAACTCTAGCAGGGGGCCAGCAGCAAAGGTGGGAACTGATTAGAAAGGCTGAATTTCAGGCCTCACACCAGAAACAACTGAATCAGAATCTGCATTTTATAAGAACACCAGGTGAATCGTGCGCACACTGCAATTTGAGAAACTTTGATCTAAAGAATAGCAAAAAGCCAAGCCCCTCTTACCCGTCTCCCATCTCCATCTCCCAGCCTTATTTCCACCTAATCCTTCACACTAGCCTGTGGACTCAGCCCTGCTAGCTCCTGCAGAGGCCCTGCACCTCGCAGGCTCTTTCTTGTACTTGCCCCAGCTATTTTCTCTATCTCCACTGCCCTCCCACACATCCACCTGGTCTATTTCTCAATTCAACATTTTCTCCTCCTCTTGGAAGTGAGATCTTCCCTGTCTCGTTGGGTAGAGTTGGGGTCTTTTTTTTTCCCCTAATTTGCAAAGCTCTGTCTCAACAGTGATCAAATTGTACTGTCTGCATTCCTTTTTCTAGACTGTAGGCTCTTTGACAGAAAGAACTGCATCTTGTGAAGTGTTGCATTCCTATCTGAAAATATTTTAGACATCCAGAAAAAAGTCCAGAAATGCTTTTTGAATGCCTAGGTGACACCATTCCTGAGGACAAAGTGTTGCAAAATGTTCCCTTCCACATTTAAAAGTCCTTTCATTGTGGTTATTCTCAGTATAAATAGATTCTTCTATTTATAGTGGAACAAGACTTACATAGAAATATTGAATTAGAAGTGACTTGAGACATAATGTTATCATCTACTCACTCTGTTTCCAACAGGGTGATTAAGTTAAGTATGCATTTTTATATACAACCTGGATGCTAAATAAATGATTTCTAAATAATTTGATGAACTAAGTCACATATTTTGTGTTATTTTCAAATGTGACCCTCACTGATTTATGTAAATAAGTTACATAAAGCATTTGAAACAATGTTTATATAAAGTAAGTGATCAGTAAGAGATATGTCCTCTTTTTCCAGCCAGTCTTCTCTTTAACTTAAATCTCTTGTGCTGTCATTTAACCCCCATTGTCTTTATTCAAGGCTTAAAAAATAAAAACCTAAAATCAAATTCAGAATCTTTATTTTTTTTGTACTGGGGATTGAACACAGGAGCATTCTACCTCTGAGCTACACCCCCAGGCCTTTTAATTTAATTGTGAAACAGGGTCTTTCTAGGTTGCTGAGAGTCTTGCTAAGTTGGTGAAGCTGGTCTTGAACCTGTGATCCTCCTGACTCAGCCTCCCAAGTACTGGGATTACAGGATTACAGGTGTGCACCACCATGCCTGGCAACCTCTACTTAAATTTAGGTGGGACTAAGCTAACTAATCCATTGGCTACTTGTACCCTGAATCTTGGGTAATTTTGCCTATTCATGGTTCTGTGAACTCCTTTCTATGTGAAAGCCAATCAACTTTTCCTTTATATTTTGAAAATGAATTACAACATAGCAATTACTTATAACCAAAGATCTCAAATTTTAGTCTTCAGTGGAGTTTTACTTTGGATCTGGATTATCTCCAGAGCCTCGTGTGTTGAAGGATTGATCCCCAGTGCAGCCATGTTCAGAGGTGAGGACTGGGGGGAAGCGACTGGTCTATGAGGGCTCCGATCTCAACAGTGGATTAATAACATGATGGCATTATGGAAGGTCGTGGAAATTTTAGGAGGTGGACACTAGTTAGAGGAAGTAGGTCACTTTGGGTGTACCCCAGAAGGCTATTTCCTACACCTAGCCCCATTCTTGTTCTGTCTCTCTCTCTCTCTCTCTCTCTCTCTCTCTCTCGCTTGCCCGCTCGCTCTCTCTCTCCATCCCTTCCCTCTCTCTGCTTCCCAGCTGCCATGGGCTGAGCAGTTTTCTTCTGCCACTTCCTGCCGCCATGACGTTTCTGCCTTGGAGCCAACCCACCGTGGACTGAGCCTCTGAAACCAAAGCCAAAATAAATCTTTCCTCCTGGCAATTGTTTTTCTCAGGTATTTGTCCCAGCTATGAGAAGCTTGCTAGCACAAGTGGCCAGGCAGTTAAGGTAAATGAGTAACAGGTACAGAGACAACCGAAAGAGCAGTAGGGACTTCAGCAAACTAGACAATATGATAATTCCATCCATGGCCTTTAAATGCAAACTTCTAATAAAACATGGTATTTCAATGCAATAAAGATATATGGTATATTATTCTAAATGCTTTACACACATTAACCAATTTTGTCGCATCAACCTAGATGTGAAACACCTATAAAAATTTAAACATCATTTATAATATATAATTTATAGAATTATAGATTTATATTATATTATTACATAATTACATGCTATTATATAATTATGATTCTAATGTATTAATATGTAAAAGCACTATATTATTATTTTTCAATTTTAATGCAGCTGTGTCAATTTTGTCAAGATATTTGCAGAATTAAAAACTTGAGTTTTAATGGATTCATTCATTTAATGCTCATAACCGCCCCATGAAGTGGGGAAATGAGAAGCATCCTCTTGTGACAGATGAGGAAACTGAGGGGTACAGCAGTTAGGTAACTCAACAGTGGAGACAAAATTTTGACCTAGACCCTCTGGCTCCAGTGTGCCCACTGCACCACAGTCTGTGCCTGGATCTTACACAGTGCTTCTCAAACTGAATGATTTACTACTCACAATCATAAAAAAATGCACGACCAAATGTTGGTGAAATCTGTATCCCAGCTAGTTCAATCAGAAGCTACGATTTGTTCAACAAATATTTATTCTCAAAATACTGGGTACAATCTATGCAGCCTTCAGGACTATGTCCAGAAACACACCCACATGCTTACAACCTAACCATCCGTGACTGCCCCACAACAAAACCTACTGGATATTACTCAATATCCAGTAGGAACAAAGGATATTTCTACTCTTCAGCAGAAAACCAGAAAAGAAGCCAGCATCCAACTGAATCAAATTACAGTCAACAAAACAGAAATTCCATCTAAAAGCCATTATTGTCAGACAGATGATTGATCATGAGAGGGAAATAAGAGAGTGGTCTTACAGAAATGATTCCTGACAATACATCCTGGTGACCCAGTCAAATTAGTGAAGACTCTAGAGCAGAGTTTGTCAAGCCTGCCTGTTTCATATTCACCTGGAGTATTTAAAATGTGGACTTATATACAACCCTGCTATATCAGGAACTCTGCAATTGGACTCAGGGATCTGCAAGCTCAGAGATGTGCAAGTTCTTGTACATCCCCTTAAATATGAGAACCAGGAGGGAGACAAAGGATGGGAAAGAGACTTAAATGACTTCCTAGAAAATGTTGAGGTCTATACTATCAAAGAACTAAATTAATATTCTCTAAAATGAGACTATGGCTCAAGTGTACTCTGAATGCAGATAACCACCTTTTTTATTTTTTTAACGTGCTTTTACTGATGCATTGAAGTCTTACATCACAATGAATATCTATTTGATGTTAACATACATGCACACAGCTCTTAGTGTCCCCCTTTCTCCCCCACCTGTATGAAGTACCGAGAATGCTGTTGGTTTATTCTCACATGTACACATTGTTTATGATAGTAATTCCACTGATTTGCTTCTTTCTTGCCCTTCTCCTTCCCTTGTACCACTTCCCTTGCCCTCTAAGGGTTCTCCATTATCAACCGGAGTCCCTTGTGTGTCCCCACTACTCCCTAGGTTGCACATATTAATGAAACCATATATCCCTTCTTTTCTTGTGATTTACTGATATCTTAACATAATGTTCTCCAGATCCTTCCATTTTCTTGCAAGTGATGTTATTTTGTTCTTCTTTATTGCTGAGTAGAATTCCATTGTGTTTATTTCCCACAATTTTGTAATCCACTCACCTGTTGATGGACACCTAGGTTGGTTCCATAATTTTAACCACCTTTTTTAAATGTAGTAGCACCATTGTGCATGGGAAATTATTTAGCCCTCTAGGATCGTGCATTTGTGTTTACATTTCTAGAGAAATGTATCAGTTAGAATTCCCTTCTTCTGCAACTAGTGGCAATAAAAGCAAAGCATTTTAGACCAATGAATGCTTATTTTTTCCTCTTAAAATAGTAATTCCAGGAACACACAGTTGCAGGCAACGGTCCAGCTGCTCAACTTTATTCTGGGGTAACCCGAGCACCCTGATTTTTGTTCTCCCATTCTTACCACACTACTTTGTTCCTCGTGGTCACAAAATGACAGCTTTTGCTCCAGCAAAGCATTCAAAGTAGGAAAGAGGAAGGAAAGGGACGTGACAAGTCCCCCGATCCTTCCAGCAACTGTCTACATAAATTGCATTCATTTGAGTGGTATCAAAAGACATACTACAAGAGGTTGAAAATTTGAGAAACAGGACTGCCATGATAGGATTGAAACAGGAGCCAGCAAACTACACCCATGGGCCCCATGCTGCCTGCTGTCTGTTTTTGCAAATAAAGTTTTATTGAAACAGCCATGTGCATCCTTATTCTTGATCTGTGGCTGCTTTCATACTACATCAGCAAAGTTGAGTAATTGCAAGATAAACCTGCTGAGTCACCAAGTCTAAAATATGTACTAGCTTATCCTTTATAAAAAAAAGTTTTCTGACCCCAGGTTTAGACCAGTAATGATCTGTGATAAGCAGTTAGGCACTAGGACGTCTGATGGCAAAAATAAACACTGTTTGCCACACTGTTCTTATGGGATGTTCTTTGCTTATGGCCCTATCTGAAGAAAGAAAGAAAGAAAGAAAGAAAGAAAGAAAGAAGGAAGGAAGGAAGGAAGGAAGGAAGGAAGGAAGGAAGGAAGGAAAGAAGGAAGGAAGAAAGAAAGGAAGGAAGCCGGGCATGGTGGTGCACGTTTGTAATCCCAGTACTTTGGGAGGCAGAGACCAGACCGGGTTTGCGGCCAGCCTCAGCTTGCACATACGTGCACTCTCTCTCTCTCTCTCTCTCTCTCTCTCTCTCTCTCTCTCTCTCTCCCTCTCTACTTAGTGAGACCCTCCGCAACTTCGTGAGACCGGTTTCAAAATAAAGTATAAAAAAATAGGGCCGGGGGCGTAGCATGGAGGTAGAACGCCCCTGCGTTCAATCCCTGGTACCGCAAAAAAAAAAAAAAAAGAAATATTCCAACCAGTCACACTGAGCCCTTTGGATTGTCCTAAAAGCACTCTTGCAAAAAGGTTCATGAAACCAAAAACACCACTATATAATTTCTCTATACTTGAATATATTCCTTATTCCTCATAGTCAATGAGCCAATATTATCTAAATTGTTATTTTCCTTATGAAATAAGTTTTTTAAATGTGTTACTAACAGAGCACTAAGAAAGGGTTTTTTTAAAAAAAAAATCAAAGCATAATCACTGAAGGTTGAGCTCTTGTATTGTATGAGTTTTTCCCCAATGTACAATACTAAATTTCTGTATTAAAAAGACACGGCCATCTACTTTCACAGCATAATTTGAAACACAGAGAAAAAATATTACATGCTGAGCAATGAAATTGATTTTTTTTTTTTTTTTTACTCTTGAAGGGGATCTGGCCACTTCATTCAGGTCTCCCATATTTTTAACTTAAAAACTAGAAATCTACAAAATATTTTGGTGAAATCTGTGAGACTCTGCAGGGGTCCAGAGAGTAGAATGACATTAATTTCCTGCATTAGACAAACAACTCAACAACGGGCCTCATCTTCCTTTGCCTCCAGTGACAGCCTCCAGGGAGATTGGTATAAAAGTAAGTCTCCAGCCACTACACTCTCCATGCTTGTTTTAGAATTGTTGATCAGGATCCAGAGAGATTGACAATAGAAGATGATTAAGAGCTGCCCGGGACCTTTAAGCTTATAGCTAAATATTAAGAGATCACGGAGACTGAGACAGGAGGATCACAGGTTCAAGGCCAGCCTCGGCAACTTGTAGCAAGACCCTGTTTCAAAAATAAAAAGGCCTGGGGTGTAGTTCACAGGTAGAATATCCCTGGGTTCAATCCACAGTACTAAGGAGAGAGAGAGAGAGAGAAATTGAGAGAGATTATTGTCCTCATGCTGAGGAAGACACATTAGGAGACAGTCAACCATAAGAAGTCAATGTCAGCCAGGAGTGGTGGCTCATGCCTATAATCCCAGTACTTGGGAGGCTAAGACAGAGGGATTTCAGGTTGGAGGACAACCTCAGCAATGTAGCAAGACTTTTAGTAACCAAGGTGGACCCTCTTTCAAAAATAAATAAAAAGGGCTGGGAGTATGGCTCACAGGTAGAATGCCCCTGGGTTTAATGCCTAGTAACACACACACACACACACACACACACACACACACACAGTCAATATCATCCCTGAAAAATTGGTCTGAGCAGGAATTTTGACCTTAAAAACACCGTAATAAGCATTGTCATTGTAAACACTAGTATTAGTAACATAATACATAATTTCATACACAGTTAAAGCAATGACTTTTCTGGACTATCCGCCCATCCTCAATCAACGGAAACCCTTAGGAATTCAGGTGTGTAAGGTAACACTTAACAACGTACCAAGATATCCCTTGGCATTGAAAACATCCTGTATCCGTCTTTCCAAGATCACCCAAGAGCCGGATTATTCCACAGTGTTACCCTAAGCAGTTTGCGTCTTTGGCTAGGTGGATCTGAGTGTCACCACTAGGCTAGAAGAACCTCCTTCTTCATTGTGAAATTCTTTTCGTCTTTTCACAAATATTTATATATGTAAGCTCTGTAACACACACGTACACACTTTTGTAGATTTTTACACAGTAAGCTACCACCACCATTCCTGCATCTTTATGAGAATGATGCACTCCTCCAGGGCCGCAGCATCTTTCTGCCCTCCCAGGACCTCCTCAGTGGTACCCAATCTACATCTTCTCTTCCTGAGAAACTCCCCTGCTCTTAACCTTTACTCTATCCCACTCATGTGTTTTTTCTAGCATCCCCCAAGGTTCTGCCCATCCCCGGGACTATATCTAATTATATGCTTTTATCTTTCGTTTTGTTTTTGGAGTACTGGGGATTGAACCCTAGGGAGTTCTACCTCTGAGCTAAGCTACATCGCCAGCCCTATTGTATTTTTTGGTTTGAAACAGAGTCTCACTAAGTTGTGAAGGCCCTTGCTAAGTTGTTGAGGCCGTCCAAAAAACTGCAATCCTTCTGTCTCAGCCTCCCAAATACTGGGGTGATGGGCATGTCCACCTTAATTATATGCTTTTAATTCATCCACAAAGCATTAATTTGTTTAATACACACCCAAGTTATTAGCCTTCATATGTTATCTATCCCCCTTAATGGCATTATTAATTTTGGTCAAGTTCATAATCTAGATAATAAGTCACAAAGAGTGAAATGTCAGATATCAATAAAGGTAATGAGCAAGGTATACTGGGGGCAAGAGAACTTTCCTAACATCTCACAAATGATCAGCTAGAGCTATATAATCAAGCTATATTTGAAACTTTACTTTTTAATAAAAAGCTTCATTGAATTATTATTTACATATCATTAAATTCACTCACTTTGTCTATAGTCCAATTACTTTTAGTCAATTTACCGAGCTTTGTAGCTATCACCACAATCCAGTACCTGCTGCAGTATTATTATAATAGACAAAAAGTAGAAATGAATCAAATGCAAATAGATAAAACAAGAAAACAAACAAAATCTGGCCGTTTTAATGATGTCTCTGAAAATTTCATTAAAGTCTTAAATCTGATGGGTATATTTTACTTATCTGTAGATTTGGGCAAAAAAGGTATTTGGGGTTTTTGTTTTTTGCAGTGCTGGGGAATCAAATTCAGGGTCTCACGCATACAAAGAAAGTGCTCTTCCACAGAACTCTATTCCTAGCCCGGGAAAATGATCTTTTTTTTCGTTTGTTTGTGGTACCGGGGATTGAACCCAGGGGCGTTCTACCTCCAAGCTACACCCCCGGCCCTATTTTTTTTTTATACCTTATTTTGAAACTGGGTCTCACGAAGTTGCGGAGGGCCTCACTAAGTAGAGAACGAGAGAGAGAGAGAGAGACAGTGAGAGAGAGAGAGAGAGAGAGAGAGAGAGAGAGCTGAGGCTGGCCGCGAACCCGGATCCTCCAGTCTCCGCCTCCCAAAGTACTGGGATTACAAGCGTGCGCCACTACGCCCAACTGAAAATAATCTTAATAGTTTGACATTTATCTAATTCAGACTTTGTACATGAAGAAAAGGTCACCCTCGTGTTTAATTCATCCACAAAGCATTAATTTGTTTAATCCACACCCAAGTGATTAGCCTTCATATGTTATCCCTCTTAATGGCATTGTAGCACAATTCACAACAACCAAGGGATGGAAACAGCTTAAGTGTCCAATGACCAGTGAATGGATAGAGAAAATGTGGTATATATACACTGTGAAATACTATTCAGCCACAGAAAAAGATGGAACTGGGCATCCTTATGTTAAGCGAAATAAGCCAGAAACAGAAAGACGAGTACTACATGATCTTACTCATAGATGGAATCGAAAAAAGTTGATTTCTTATTAGTCAAGAGGAGAGTGGTGGTTAATAAGGAGCTGGGGACAGGAGGGAGGTTGGAAGGATGAAGAAACATTGATAGAGGGAGGCTGAGTTACAATCAGATAGGACGCAGGGTTTCTCCCATGCTATTGCACAGTATGGTGACTATAGATAGTGATAACGACCTGTAGATTTCAAAGAAAGCTAGAAGAATGGATTTTGAAAGTTTCTATAACAACAAAAAAATGACAAATGTCTGAGGAGATAGATATACTTAGCCTGATTTGAACATTACACAATGTACGCGTATATCAAAAGAGCACATGATACCCCACAAATATGTACAAATTGTATGTGTCAATTAAGAAAAGAAAGAAAAAGCCAAGCCTTGCTATTTTGAATGTCACCGAAAAATAGCAGAAGATAATTTTACCATCAACATTTCTACCAGCTTAATTTGCATAATGAATGTATTGTTCTATTATGTAAATAGGATGGTTTGTTTTTACCGGGAGTGTTAGTCCCGATTCCCCAGGATAAGACCCTAGGAAAGTACTTTCCACAGTTTTGTCATAATGGTTCCTGAAACACAGGACCCTCTTATGCATCTACCTGATTATTTATAGGCAGAATACTATTCATGCTTTGTAAACTTAAATGATTCATAGCTGGCAAAGAAAGAGATCGTGGAAATAAATGTAGCACTGGGAAATAGTTTTATGTGTCTTATAGGATCAGATTCTAATAAATTACTGCAATTTGAGTGCTGCTGGTCCTACTCTGGGAAAATGCTATTCATGAGAATCTGACCAAATTCTGGCTAAGCAGAGATGTCTCATTGGATGCAATGTGGGCTTCTCTATTGGAGAGAAACAAAGATTACAAGGACTCTAATTATTATGTACTCCACTTTTCCCACATCCAAAAGTACATGTCAGATAACATATGGTAAAGAAGAAAACCCCGTTGTAAAACGTCTATGTTTCTGTTGTCTCCTGATTAAATATCACATGAACCAAAAGCTGAGTTGAATGTCGTTTATATTCTTCATGGCTATTTTTAAAAGTTCTCAAAACTCTCCTCTTTGTGTATCATAAAAAATTTTGTTGTATTAATCAAGACTGACCAAAAGCAAATTTACTCCAATCAAGGAATGGCTTTACTCTTAATAATTTTAGTCCTGGTATCTGGCTTACCCCTGTAAGACATCTATTTGATAAAATATTTTCTGGTGGAGTCTCATTCACTGTTTACAGAAATGGTTCTGCCCCTAGCTAATGCCAAGTGGTAGTTTTCATTTGAAATTAGATTGTTAGCCAGACACGGTGGTGCACGCCTATAATCCCAGTACTTGGGAAGGTGAGACAGGAGGATTGCAGGTTGGAAGCCAGCCTCAGCAACTTAGCAAGACTCTCAACAACCTAGAGGGACCCTGTTTCAAAACAAAACAAAATTTAAAAATATAATTTTTAAAGGCCTGGGGTGTAGCTAGGAGATAGAATGTTCCTGTATTCAATCCTCAGTACCACAAAAAGAAGCAAGGAAGGCAAGAGAGGAAGGGAGGGAGGGAAGAAAGGAGGGAGGGAGGGAGGGAGGGAGGGAGGGAGGGAAGGAGGGAGGGAGGATTTCTAAAGCTTTGACTTAAAGAGAATTTCATCTGTATTTTGACACTATATCCTGCTTTCATATGGGTGTACCATAAGCAAAAATATGAATGCATCAGATATGTGAAAAAAAACAAAAAAAATTGGGTTTCTCCCAAAATTTAATGTCTGATGGTTAATCCATCCCTTGTCATTTGTACCAAGAATTCCCAGCAAACTTTTCACAACTGGTGAATCATTTTTGAGACTCATCTGATCTCAGTCCCCAAACTCTTCAGGTCTACAAGTTTGCAGAAGTCGCAGGGTAGAGACTCCAAAAGTTGCAACATCCCTGTCTCGCCTATTTGTACAGAAGGTTGCAGATGAGCCCAACTGGAAGCTACGGACACAGCCCCCTTACCCTTTCCATGGTGACAGCCTGCACCGATGTGTCTGACAGGCACAGGCAACCCCACACTCTTCTTCTCCTCCCCAGGGGAAATCTTTTTTTTTTCTTTTGTAGTACTGGGGATTGAACCCAGGGGAACTCTACCTCTGAACTGCACCCCCAGCCTGATTTTTTATTCTTTATTTTAAAACAGGGTCTCACTAAGTTGCCGAGGGCCTCACTAAGTAGCTGAGGCTGGCCGCGAACCCGGATCCTCCTGTCTCAGCCTCCCACGTACTGGGATTACAAGCGTGCGCCACCACGCCTGGCTTCCGAGGGAAATCTTGAGATATGAATTTTTACTATTTACAAAAAAAGGGCACCAATAAAAAAAATTTTAAGGTATTCCTGTTTAATTTAACAAAGATCATGAGTGACATCAAAGGCTGACCTAGAATAGTTTACACCCAACAAATAAATATTAAAAATATTTAAAATATTTTGGTAAATATCAAAAAATTTTATTCCAATGTAGGAAATAATAGAATCGTGACTAATTTCCTATTGCATATGTAAATTTTGTATACAGATTTAATAATATTGCTAGAGAAGATTGTTTTTTATTTTTAGGTCATTTTATACCACTTTCCCTTTTCATGCTTAAAATTATTTTCATAAAAAGATATTGTCCCGCTGGGCGAGGTGGCGCAGGCCTGTAATCCCAGTACTTGGGAAGCTGAGATAGGAGGATCCCAAGTTGGAGACCAGCCTCAGTAACTTAGTGAGACTCTCCGCAACCTAGTGACACTCTGTTTCAAAACAAAAAATAAAATAGGGCTGGGGATATATCCTGGAGGTAGAATTCCCCTGGGTTCAATTCCCAGTGCTGCAAAAAATAAAAATAAAAAATAAAAATAAAAAAACCCGGGCATGGTGGCGCACACTTGTAATCCCAGTACTTAGGAGGCTGAGACAGAAGGATCCGGGTTCGCGGCCAGCCTCAGCTACTTAGTGAGGCCCTCCGCAAGTTAGTGAGACCCTGTTTTAAAATAAAGTATAGAAAAAATAAGGCTGGGGGTGTAGCTCAGAGGTAGAATGCCCCTGGGTTCAATCCCCAGTACCGCAAAAAAATAAAATAAAAATAAAAATAAAAAATAAATTGTCCTGTCTGTATAGAAAAAAAATTCTGATTCCCTGTCATTCTAGCAATTTCTTAAATAGAAACATTTCTTAGCTGGGCATGGTGGCACATGCTTGTAATGCCAGTACTTGGGAAGCTGAGACAGGAGGATTACAGGTTTGCGGCCAGCCTCAACTACTTAGTAAGGCCCTCCACAACATAGTGAGATCCTGTTTCAAAATAAAGAATAAAATAATGCTGGGGGTGGAGCTCAGAGGTAGAATGCCCCTGGGGTCAATCCCCAATATGGAAGGAAGGAAGGAAGGAAGGAAGGAAGGAAGGAAGGAAGGAAGACATTTCTCATAGCAGGGTTGGGTTTTCTGAATGACTCTGTACCCCGGGGCAACACGCCTTTTCTATACTCATTATTATGGGAATCTTTATTGATTATCATCTGTTCATAAGAAACCCTGCCCAAGGTTGGAGGGGAGACAAAGGTAAATGGAACTTTCTCCCAGCCACCAAAAAGCCTAAAATCTCATACAGGAGGTGAGACCAAGCCCAGATCAACTCCAGAGAAAGGGGTCCGTGATGAGAGTCACATGAACAGGGGTACCAGAACAATGGACACCAGGGGGATACTAGTGTTATTTCAGAAGGGAGCAGCCAGTCTTGTTTTTTCAAACTCCTATAGGAATGAGGTTTACGTTCAAAATTAACACTATTATTTAACCTCTGAAGCAATGGGAGTATAAATAGGAAAAAAAAACTAAAGGATCTCTTTCTAACACAAATTCTAAAGGAATTTTCATTTAAAAAAAAAGTTTAAGAAATTGGGATGCCTAATCTCTTTTCAGACTTCCGTGATGGGAAGTTGAATGACTTCCACGGATACTTAGCACATAAGCGAATGTATAACTACGAAGTCCTCATCGCGTTTGGCTGGATTCAATTGCTGGAATGAAAATCCGCAACTGAGTCTCCGAAGAAGTGCAAGAGCTGGTCAGCGTTCCGAAAACAGCCTCCTCCATGGCCAAACCGCCCCGACTCCCAACTTGTCCCCAGAGCTCTCGTTATGTTTAATGACCTTGTCATGTTCCCTAAACCGCTTTCTTAAATCTCCTTCCATCTCTCCTAAAATCCAATGACTGACTATAATGTGCTGAAATCCACATGAGCTTCTCAGTGGCCACTAGAAATATCAGAATCCTTATAAAACTGCATTACTTACCCTTATTATAACTACATTTGACTTTCAACTCCTAATAATATATCTTATGTGGACATTTCTATGTCCACACAGAAATTCTTCTATGTGGACAAAATGATTTATTTATGGCATTTTTATTACAACTAATTTTTTTTCGGTACTGGGGATTGAACCCAGGGGCATTCTACCTCTGAACTATACCCCCCAGCCCTATTTTTTATTCTTTATTTGGAAACAGGGTCTCACTAAGTTGCGGAGGGCCTCACTACGTAGCTGAGGCTGGCCGCGAACATGTGATCCTCCTGTCTCAGCCTCCCAAGTACTGGGATTACAAGTGTGTGCCACCACGCCCAGCAAGTAAAATTTTTTAAATGAGTGTTTAATAAAAAGAAAATAGTTCGTGCTGCCTAACATGTGTAAGGTCCTGAGTTTGATCCCCAGCACCACAATTTAAAAAAAACTGAATTAATGTGCTATTTGCAAATTAAAAACGAGATAAATTTATATATACTGACATGCAAAGATCTATAAGCATAGAAAAATATGCATATTTTGCAGAACTGTATATTTGTGTACATATGCACTTAAAAAAAGGCTACTTACCAACTTGCTAGCATTGCATTTTTGTGGGAAAGAGATTGGGATTGAGAGGAGAGGTGAAGTGTGACTTTTTTTACTTTAATATTGGTATATTGCTTGACAATTTTACATCAAGCATGTATTCATTGTGTCATATCTTATAAACACAGTTAAAAACTTCAATCAGAAGAAGTTTAATTTACAAATATGACTTGCAGTCTACTATTTGCAGTCTACCATCTCCATTCTCAGCAGCTTAAAATAAGGTTGGTGAGGAATTAAGTAAACAATTATAAAACATGTGAAGCAATTTCAAAGCAACATCACTCCATCATCGCTCTAGCATTTTCTAATTTTTCGTTTCTAAGGAAAATTTTTCAGCCTGAACTGAACCAGGAAGGAAGAGCCATGATTAAAGTAGGGTCCAGTTCATTGGGAAAATCTGGATTCATTTTAGAAAGGTAGACACATGTCAGAAAGTCACTTCTTAAAACAGATTACAGATCCCTCTGCAAATCTAACACTTGTTCAAAAGCTGTTCCTCTAGGATTCCCAAGTTCAGGGATTAGAAGAGGGACTTGTAAATAGAAAAGAATGAGACATGGACAGTGCGGGAAGTGTGGATGAACTCTGGGGTCCAAAAACCGCTGGGCAGTAGTTTAAGTGCAACCCTGACCATGTAGCGATTCACTTGAGGGGCTATGTTAGAAACCATGGAGAGGAGCAGGTGCACTTTCTAAGGAAGAAGTCCCAAGTCTGAACAGGCCAGGAACATCAGTACAATCTCCTTTTCTGGTGGTTGTAGTTTTAGTGGGATTTTGTGTTTGTTTTTATTTGTTTGTTTGTTTGTTTGTTTGTTTGTTTTGCCAGGCATTGAACCCAGGGGCATTCTACCTCTGAGCTACACCCCCAGCCCTATTTTATTTTTTATTTTGAAACAGGATCTCCCTAGGTTGCTGAGGGTCTCACTAAGTTGCTGAGACTGGCCTCAAACCTGCAATCCTCCTGTCTCAGCCTCCAGTACTAGGATTACAGGCATGTACCACCACACCTGGCAGAGTATCTGACTCGGCTCTGACCCAAGAAGGATAAGCGCTGAGGGACCACCTCACTACAGCAAGCAAAGGGCAAAACACAAGAGCGAGTTCCTAATGAGACTGTTAGAGTGGACGAGTCCCACGTCCTGCCACAGTGACAATCCTGGAGAACCAGCTCAGAACGGCGGGGATGTGGGCCGCCACCAGCTTTGAGTAAGTCTGCTATTCCAGAGGAGGCGCAAAAGCAAAAAGAGCAGATGGTGTCTGAGTTTCTTATTTCGTCGTATCCATCGTATCTTCTTTCACTCCATTTTTTATAATCAACAACTCATCACTAAGTAGTTAAAGTAATCATTTTAATTTGTGTATGCATGGGGAGGGTTGGAGGGTAATGGGAATTGAACGCAGGAGCACTGAGTTACACCCCCAGCCCTTTTTTAAATTTTTATTTTGTATTTTTTTAACCAGGATCTAAGTTGCTGAGGCTGGCCTTGAACCTGTGATCTTCCTGTCTCGGCCTCCCAAGACTGGGATTACAGGGGTGTAGCACTGTGCCTGGCTATGATTTTAATTTTTTAATATACTTTTAATGGTGCATTGTAATTATACATCATAATAAGGTATAGAGTAGTCAGAATGATTTTAATTTTAATGAAAAATTATATTACTGAAAAGAACAAGCATGGGCTCTCATTAATCTCTTCCTGTATCGCCCCCATCTGTTTGGAGGACTAAATTACAAAGAGATACTCCACAACATGGAACCACCATTACTGAAGGGTGGCTGCCTGAACTTCCAGACAGGGGAGTTAGAGAAACAAGCCTGCTTTCAGAGCCTGCCAAACTGGAAGGGGTATGTGATCCATCTTTCAAGTGACTACTAACTGGCTGCTGGGCAACCATGACTCTCTCATGGACTGAGTTATTCCCCGCAGTGAAACAGTAAGCCTAGCACCAAGATATTTTCTTCTCGTGTTTGGTACCTTCACAGGCAGCACACACCTTCACCCCACTTGTTAATTTCACACAGGAGTGCACGCCTACACATGAACACTCACACCCACAGAGGCTTGGTGATCATACAGTTTAGGGGAAGTTTAGATTATCCGCTCAAAATCCTAAACAACAACAACAACAAAAAAAAAACATACCTGCTTGTCTAGCTACTTCAATCAAATTTTTATCAACATTTTGGCAAAAGAGAAAAAGGCTCGTGTGAAGTTCTCGTCATTTTAACACTATGTGAAGTAGGAATTGTACCTAAGATATATCACAGATACTCAAAATCATCTGGCCAATTCAGCCCAATTTTGATAAACTTCATGGCCATGGTATGGAAGGAAAGAGCAAACTTGGGCAAATTTCTTGCTATTTTATCATTCTTTCGAGTGGAAAG
This sequence comes from Glis glis, assembly GCA_004027185.1. Classification (NCBI taxonomy): domain Eukaryota; kingdom Metazoa; phylum Chordata; class Mammalia; order Rodentia; family Gliridae; genus Glis; species Glis glis. The sequence continues at coordinate 11,575 of PVJS01007534.1, read as the reverse complement.
TAAACCCAAGATTTATTACAAGTAACCAACTCTAATCAAAACTAAGAAGATTTAAATATGAAAGAGAGAGAGAGAGAGAGAGAGAGAAAGAGAGTAGAGAGTACAGAGATACTGGGGATTGACCCAGGGACATTCTCCCTCCGAGCTACACCCCCAGCCCTTTTTATTTTAAACCAGGATCTCGCTAAGGTGCTGAGGCTGCATTTGAACCTGTGATCCTGCTGTCTCAGCCTCCCAAGTATTGGAATTATGGGTGTGCACTACCACGGCCAGCTTAAATATGAAGTTCTTAAGCTAACTTGGTATTCCTTGAAGGTGAAGTAAATGAAAGCTATTCCTACCACACTCATTCAGCCTGTGATCCTGGAGGTCAGATACCAACACCACTCGATGAGCCAAGTTCCTTATTGGTGCAGCAGAAGCAGCTGTGGCCCGAGGGTCCTCCTCACCGTGTGGCGCTCTAGAAGACAACAGACTGGCTGTGAATCATTGTTGATGCAGAAGCTGACAAAATAAACATATATACTAAAATGTAAACCCGCAGTTTTGAACGATGAATCAACATATTTCTGAAATAATATGCACACAAATGCAATTTTTAAAAGCATGTTTTGTAACCACCCAAGCTGTTTTAGGTTTTAAATTTTTTTTCAACCTTGTGAAACAGAAGATCTCTATTTATATTATAGGAATTGCCTTCCAAAAAAAAAACTTCCGAAGTTCCAACAATTCCAGTTTGAATAGACGTTCAGTAAAATATTACAGAATTTAAAGCCAATCCAAACACATCTCTTAGTCTCTCCTCAGTGACCTTCAGTTTTAAAACCAGGTCTTCAACCATTCGAATTGAGAACTTACAAAAGAAGGTTACTTTTTAAAACTGAGACTGCTTCCACACTAGTGCAAGGAGCCTCTTATCTGTCGCAAAACTTTCAGAGGCCAAAGCCTGCTTCACAAAAATAGCAGTTGCGGAAATATGATTTGGGAAAGTACCCTTAACCCTTCCATTGCTGAAACAGACTCCAAAATATAAAAACAAAAAAAAAAACAGATGCTGTGAGACATCGTTTCAGGCTGCAGTTGTATAAAAAAGCTGTATGAAGCATGGTTCCCTCTTGGAGAAATTAATCCAGTTTACTCAAAGTGAGTAAACTGCAAGGTGTTTGTGTTACAGGTTGGGAAAATACAACTTTTAAACTCATCTGTATCAGAAATGAAATCTTACCATCTGTTTTTCATTCACTTACACTCAATTAGTCAAAGAAATTTCGAGTTCCTTGTCAGCAAAGGGAATGGAAGTGTATCAAAATAAACAAGGAGGATTTTATTTTGCAACTTAGAAGGGGACAAAGGTGTTTCAATAGGCAAGTATGATCGCTCTAACACAGTTTTCTTTTCTTATTCTTCAAAACACTACAGACCATTATGTTTCCATATAAATTTTAAAAGATAGTCAATTCACTAAAAAACAGGAAATTGCCCTAGTTTATTCTTGAATATCTAAGTTGGCAAGTGACAGTTGGTGTACCCTAATGTGTGCACACATATATTTAAAAAACATAAGAACTCCTGTAGGCAATTTGGGACATTTAAGGGGAAAAAAAAAACCTTTAATGAATAGTTAAACACTGGATATCCACGTAACAACAGTGGATGCTGACTCATTCATAATATAAAGTCGAAAAATTAATATGACACACGGATAGCATGCTTTTTGTAAAGTATTCCTTCTATCTCTTAGACCCCATGTGATGCTACAGTTGCTATGGTAACTGTATTTTTGTTCAGCAGGAAAATACTTAGGTACAGAAGGCTGAAATTTACTGGAAGACATTTACCCACCCAATTCTCAGTGAAAATTAGACCAAATAGAAGTGATAAATTAAAATTCTCAGCAGATAAGCAGTACTCACCCCTTAATTTTAAAATTATTCTCCAATAATTCTATGAAGCATCTTTTTCACACAAATATTCTGGTTCCTTATAAACTTCATCACCTTGCAAACAAAAGTGGCTCAGCTAGGATTTTTTAACTTCTCGTAATTTAGTCATTTGCGTGGAGCATAATATGCTAAAAAAAAAAAAGACTAATTGATTGTGAACCATTAAATAAAAATTACACAATTTTTTGTGGTACTGTGGGTTGAACCCTGGAGCATTTTACCTCCAAGCTACACCCACCCCCAGACCTATTTTATTTTTATTTTTTGAAACACAGTCTCACTAGATTGATGAGAGTCTCACTACTTGCTGAGGCTGTCCTCGAACCTGCGAACCTGCGATCCCCAAGTAGTGAGATTACAAGCGTGGGCGACCACGCCCGGCTTACACAAATGCTTTTAAATTTCAGTTTTAAATACCAATGGGCTGGTTTCCACCCGCCTCCATAAGAAGTCTCTTACAAAACCTCCTCCAGGGCACATCATCTGAGTAAATACCTCCACACACTACATTTGCCAACAAAGTTCCAAAATCAACTTTGCAAACATCAGGATCCTTAGTGCTGTTGTGGGCTAAATGGAGAGTTCTCCCTGAGTCCATTTGGCTAGGATCGTGAACGGACTTTGTTTCCCCCCGGAGAAGAAAGAAGAGTCGTAAACCATTTTTGCAGAATGTCATTCTCCCACAACAGTTTATGAAAGACACATCTGTGACGAGCATCTCTAATGCTTTTCTCAAAGCCACAGCTGACAGTAAAACAGCATTGCTCAAAGTGGCAAATCAATCCCATTCCGCCCTTCTCAGAGCATGACACCTAATTTGCTGTGTATCACATGTATTTTCCTTACATGCGCCGGGAGACTCTGACATTGATGTGGTGGCTTTCATCCAACCCTAAGCTGAATAAACACTTGGGCCTTCCACTGGGCAGACTGGCATCCGTAAAAACGCCCTCTGTCCCAGGCAAGTTAACTCCACCTCGGGGAAGCATTTTTCCAAGTTTTAGCTAGAAGTCTGGGGACATGAATGGAATCTCTGAACACTGTTTGGAAAACCTTAAATCACCTGACACACAGCAGGGTGCATTCTGTATTTTTAAAATCAGTTTTCTTGCTGGAATGTAATGTTCATTGACTGCCTGGAAACACAGGCACATCCAACAGACAGAAACTAATAATAGTATGCAGGATTTCTAATCAACTTATTCTGTTGGAAAGCATGTATTTTTGTGTGTGCGTGGTATTGGGGATTGATCCCAGGATCTTTCTACCTCCAAGCTACACCCCCAGCCCTATTTTATTTTGTGTTTTGAAACAGGATCTTGCTAGGTTGCTGAGAGTCTCACTATGTTGCTGAGGCTGGCCTTGAACCTGCGACCCTCCTTTCTCAGTCTCCCAAGTGCTGGGATTACAGGCATGTACCACCGTGCCCAGCTCTAGAGCATGTACTTCTGGGGGAAAAAAAATCATAAAATAACCACAAAATGTAAGTCTGAAACATTTGCTTTTTTTAGCAAATATTTTATTGACATATAAAATACATACCAAAATGCTCACCTATCTGAAGTGTACAGTCTGGCGAATTTTGCAAACCGAATAAGTACACTTGTGATCAAATAAAAGAATTTCATTAGCATCACAGAAGTCTTGGTTATACCTCCTTGAAACATAAGCAGTTGCTTTTAAATCTGACGCTAGAATCTTTAACAAATGGGAAAACTCCTTTGAAAAGATAGGGAGTTTGACTAAAGAGTGTAGATACTTCAAGCCCCGTGCCTAATGAGGTCATCGCTTTCCAAGCCTTCTGTGAAGCCGCGAGTTACTCTTCTTTATCTTTTACTCTTCTTTATCTTTCAGCAATCCAGGAAATCATCAATTACTACTACTCCCAAGTCCCCCCTCCCAATTTTTTAATCCATTAACCTTTTTAAAAATACAGGGTGGAAGATATGCAGGGGTGTACATGGTATCTGCCATGAATTGCTTCGATTATTCTATTTTACTTCCTGCGAAAAAACTTTAATGTAAATTCCCTTTTTCTATTTAAATTATACTTAATAAGGAAGAATACATATACTATAATTTTCTCTGTCTCTCAGGTTTCCCCTTAATATGATAATTTCTACAGTAAAAAAAAATTCAGTTTTTTTTTTGTGTGTGTGTGTGTGTGTGTTTGTGGTACTTGGAATTGAACCCAGGGGCATTCGCCCTCTGAGCTACACCCCTAGCCCTATTTTTTTCTTTACTTTTAAACAGGGTCTCACTAGGTTGCTGAGAGCCTCACTAAGTTGCAGAGGCTGTCCTTGAACCTTCGATCCTCCTGTCTCAGTCTCCCAAGTACTGGGATTACAAGCGTGCGCCACCACACCCGGCCAAAAAATGCAGTTTTAAAAACCTAAAATTAATGCAGAGTAAATGCTTTTTGTCAGGCTCTGTGACTCATGGGATACACTTAGATGCTCTGTATTTGATATCAAGTATCTGGGCAGGACCCAGGACCATGAGAAGTAGTCCAGTCTACTTAGCAGCCCTGCTTCACCTTCCTGAAATGCAGACTTGAATTTTGGTAGCCTAGATAACACCTTCGGTTCAAATTTCACAAACACCTCTGGAGCTCAATGCATTCCAAACAAAACCTTCTCGGTCTTGGCCAAACCGTGGCAATGTTCTTTTGTTAGCTCTTCCATCTAAACGAACAGCAAGTCCGACCAATTCTACTTCCCAAATTCTTTTAAATCTGCCTCCCCCCGCCGTCCATTTCCACTCCACCAAAGTCCTTACTCTTTTTTGAACATGCTGTTATACGTGTCACGTCCCCTCTCTCTCTCTCTCTCTCTGGAATGGCAGTCCGTCTTGCGAAGGCCTCCTCAACTTCAAGACACAAGTTGAAATGGCTTCTCTTCCAGGTGCCAGCCCTGGCCCAGCCACACCCTGGAGCAGAGCCCTCCCTTGGGTCTCTCGTGGCACAGGTCACCTGGGGTGATTGACACAATCCTGCTTCAACAGGAATACCAGGCTAGATGAAAGCTTCTTTATCGCCATATTTCCAATACCTAGTTTATCATTGGGGATATAACATATGACCAAAAGACGATGAAGTGATTAAACACAATACATATTCTCTGTCTCAAAGTCGTGGGACAACCAGAAGGTCACGTTTGCCACATCTGTCTGGGTTGACTTCCTTGTCTCCGGATTGGGCAGGGCAGGATGTAATATGGGTATGAGAGAGAAGTCACTGGAAGGTGAGCCCGCTCTTGCCAACTGCACCCTAGAAACACCACGAGAACAGAGTTGGCAGGAGCTGGGAGCAACGCAGGGCAGGAATGGAAAATGAGACAGTTAACCAAAGGATCGCCAAAGCTCGGACCAGTCCCTGCTCCAAGGGCCCAGAAAAATCTACCGAATGGGAGGAAGGATAGGCCCATAACAGTTTCTTAAAATGAAAATGTCTTTTTAAGAAGGAAAGAAATAAACCAGATGTGGTGGCCCATACCTATAATCCCAGGACTTGGGAGGCTGAGACAGAAGGATCACAGGTTCAAAACCAGCCTTAGCAACTTAGTAAGACCCTGTTTCAAAATAAAAATAAAATAGGGTTGGGGGTGTGGCTCCAACTGGATTCAATCCCCAGTACCAAAAAAAAAAAAAAGGAAAAAATAAGGCTGGAGGTGGAGCTCAATGTCAGAGTGCCTGTGCAGCATGAGTAAGGCCCTGGATTTGATTCTCAGCACTGAAAAAATAAAAATAAAAGGAAAGAAGTGAATGGGCTGGACAAAATCATGTCTCTTATATTGGGTGTTTTGCTGTCACTAGAAATGATGATCTTAATGTATAGCCGTTTATACCACTCTGCATGTTCCCAATCTTGTCTGATCTCAGAAGCTAAGAAAAGTGATCTTAGAAAATGTTCATGGTTCACATATGACACAGTGTGCTTTAGCGTCTTACTAGATTGCTTTTTATTTTTTTGTAACTGTATCTTAAGTGTCCCTATATATAAATGTGAATCATATTGAATCTTTAACCTACAATTGCCCATACGTACCTTGTAATACCCTACATCAAATGTCTAATGGTACATATTATACCTGATGGTATCATTGTGTTTGAAAGACCTAGTACAAATATTTTTTAAAGAGCTTTGGAGCCAAGCGTGGAGGAACGTGCCTATAATCTCAGTACTTGGGAGACTGAGACAGGAGGATTACAGGTTGAGGGCTAACCTCAGCAGCTTTAAAAGGCCCTAAGCAAATTAGTGAGACCCTATTTCAAAATAAAAAATAAAATAGGGCTGGGGGTGTACTCAGAGGTAGAATACCCCTGGGTTCAATCACCAATACAAAAAACAAAAAACAAACAACAAAAAAAGCGAGGAAAATTAGTTACCCATACAACAAAAACAAGAACTTTACAGATAAAAAAAATTTGCTAAGACCATACTTATGTTATATATTATCCAATTTTGAAATTGTAATCCTCCTATGTTTTTTTTTTTTATTTTTGTGGTACGGGGGATTGAACCTAGCGGCATTCTACCTTTGAGCTCCACCTCCTAGCCCAATTTTATTTCTTATTTTTAAACAGGGTCTCACTAATTTGCTGAGGGCATTGCTAAATTGCTGAGGCTGTCCTTGAACCTGTGATCCTCCTGTCTCAGCCTCCCAAGTACTGGGATTATAGGCATTTGCCACTACACTCAGCTCACCTATGATATTTAAAAGTGAGCAATGAAGAGCCGGATGTGGTGGCAAATACTTGTAATCCTAGTACTTGGGATGCTGAGAGAGGAGATCACAGGTTCAAAGCCAGCCTCAGCAACTTATTGAGGCCCTCTGCAACTTAGTAAGATGCTATTTCAAAATAAAAATAAAATAGAAGCCAGGTGTGGTGGTGCACGCTTGTAATCCCAGTACTTGGGAGGCTGAGACAGGAGGATGGCAGGTTCAAAGCCAGCCTCAGCTACTTAGTGAGGCCCTCTGCAACTTAGTGAGACCCTGTTTCAAAATAAAGAATAAAATATAGGGGTGGGGATGTAGCTCAGAGGTAGAATGCCCCTGGGCTCAATCCCCAGCACCACAAAAAATAAAAGCAAAAAATAAAATAAAATAAGACTGGGGGTGTAGCTCAGAGGTAGAATGGCCCTGAATTCAATGCCCAATACCACAAAAAAATAAAAATGAATAAAAGTGAGCAATGATCATAGGCTTCGTATCTGTAACCCCTACCCCTAATCAATAACAAAGAACTTGCATGCTTCACACAACTTGGCTTCTAATATTGATTGTGCAAGAGATCTTCCCACTCATCTACAGTCTCTACCTCCCGGGATCCCAGAAGTCTGAAATGTCCACTTTGAGAGAAAGGACTGAGGAAAGAACAAAGTTATACCATGCCCAGAACACTGCATCTGAGTCTGTTTTTTGTTTTTTGTGGGTTGTTTGTTTGTTTGTGGTACTGGGGATTCAATCAGGGGCATTCTACCTCCGAGCTATATACCCAGCCCTATTTTTTATTCTTTATTTTGGAACAGGGTCTCACTAAGTTGTGGAGGGCCTCACTAAGTAGCTGAGGCTGGCTGCGAACTTGGATCCTCCAGTCTCAGCTTCTCAAGTACTGGGATTACAAGCGTGCGCCACCACGCCTGGCTTGGGTCACTTTTTTAACCATAAACGAGACTGTTTTCCTGTTCCTCAGGGTCAAAGGTCTTGATTTGATATCATTTTTAAGTAGTGAAAGCCTTAAGGTTCATGAGCAATATGAACCCAGAAGATGATTTCTCAGAGCTTTTTCTTTTCTTTTCTGTTTTCAGTGCTGGGGATAAAACCTAGGACCTCGTGCATGCCAGGCAAGCACTCTACCACTGAGCTATACCCCTAGACTCTCAGAGCTTTTGACAGGCAGATGAATCTCTAGACCTGCTTCAGAGCCAAACTCACAAGTTCTTACTCAAATAACACATTTATATTAATTTTATGAGACTTGTGGCGATTCATTTAAAATCCATGCATAGCCAGGCATGGTGGCGCACGCTTGTAATCCCAGTACTTGGGAGGCTGAGACAGGAGGCTCATAGGTTCGTGGCCAGCCTCAGCTACTTAGTGAGGCCCTCTGCAACTTAGTGAGACCCTGTTTCAAAATAAAGAATAAAAAATAGGGCTTGGGGTGTAGCTTGGAGGTAGAATGACCCTGGGTTCAATCCCAGTACCACACACACACAAAAAAAATCCATGCATGCACCCATGTTAAAACCCCTAGTATAAATAACTTCAAAATATCTTCAATACTTTTTTTAAAAATAAAGTGTTGCCTGAAAACCTTTCTGTTAAAGTTAAAACAGATTTTCCTTGTCCTCTCTGAGACTCTCCCTCTAAGAAAAATTTAAGAAGCAAGCTGGATGATTCCTGATATTGTCCTAGCTCCAAGATTCGGTGAATCTAAAAACGTAGTACTAAAGGCATTGCACAGAATTTGATTGTATACAGAGTTGTTAAAAGCTCCTGAGCTGCAAAGACCCCTTCTTCATCATTCATTCAACAAAAGGAGAGAGAGAGAGAGAGAGAGAGAGAGAGAGAGAGAGAGAGAGCTGAGGCTGGCCGCGAACCCGGATCCTCCGTTCTCCGCTTCCCAAAGTACTGGGATTACAAGCGTGCGCCACCACGCCCGGCTGCTGGTGACTTTTCAGAAAACACTTGAAACATAATTTCAGTAAAGGTAGATGAAATAACTCAGACAGACCTTCTTGAGAGGGTAACTGAAAGGACAGGAATAAAACTTTATTTATTTATTTATTATACTTTTATTGGTGCATTATAGTCTCACATCATAATGTAGTTCATAGTGATAGTGGCATACATGCAATAGCATTTGGTGAGCAGGAATAAAACTTTATTTTTTTAAGTTATTGGTTAGTAATTTTTCATTTATTTATTGGTGCACTGTAATCATACATCTTGATGAGTTCCAGGATGGTAGAAGTATACATGTACACGTCGCTCAATTAAAACATGTTCTTTAAAATCTCAAGTAAACGAATAAAGAAATACCAGACCGAAATATAGGAGACCCTGAGAACCCAGAGATATAATCCCAGAAAATGAAAGTCCTTTCTTGTTAAGTAGATGCCATGATCTGAGGTCACAGATAATTTCTATAAATAAGATAATTATAGGAAGATTAAACTAATGCAAAGAAACTTAAAAATGTCAATAAAATGAATCAATTTCTACAAAATGTTGGGAAGAAATCAATTTATTTAGGAAATCTGTGACCACTGATTTTTCCCACAAAGGAAACGCAGACCTGCAGGGTTTCATTAACAAATTCTACCATATACTCAAGGCAGAATTCAAACCTATAAAACTCCTCCAAAGAACAGAAAAACACTTACGATCCTTGATCCATTTTAAGCCCAGCAGAACCTTGAGGACATCTACCCATCCATCAATCCATCCATCCCTGTATCTATTTTCTATTCTCTTATTAAATATCACCAATGAGGTGATCTCCCAAAGCAACAAATGCAAAATAACCACTTCTCCCTGAACCTCCTTTCCTCATTAGTTTCTCCTCAAACTGATTTTACCTTTGTAGGTTCCTGGTTAACCTGACCCCAGCAGAGCCTATCAGATCCTGTCCCTTGGTTATTTCTGAATTAGGACAAAGAAAAGATCACCATTTCTTTGGGATGAGTGGGTGTCAGAGGTGGCAAGATGTAGAAATGATGGGTGACCACGTAGTCTATCATAGAGGAAGCCAGTCTGCAGGATGAGAGAGCTGAGCTGACAGAAGAAGACCTAATTGTTGGAGAGAGAGAGAGAGTCCTGCAGCATTAGAGTTCCATGATCCAGCTGTTTCTGAGGTCTATCTTCTTGCTTTCCCTTTTCAAAGATAGAAGTGACCTTCTTACTCCAGCTACTTTGACTTGTGTTTCTATCTAAACAATAAAACCCTGCTTAGTTCAGCTACATAACCTGCTTTTATTCACACTTTTCAAGGAAATGACCAGAATTCTGCACCAGCAATGAGTTACTGTAATGGGCCTATAAAATAATGATTACTGTATCATTTAAACATGGTTTGCATCAAACAAATTAACATCAAATTGTTAACATTATTACGGAGTACATAATGCTTGAACCTATCCAGTGGAGAATATAATATTTAAAATACGTGTTTTCAGTTTAAATACAGCCCCTGGATAATGTTAATTCACTTAAGATAACATACCTGAAATTTGCCTAAGGTTGTTTGTCTTGATATTGATTTTGGAAATTTGATCAAAAGCAAGTAATGGCATTTCCCTTTTCTCAGAGCCGTGTGTAAATAAAATATGTATGTCATTCTAACATCTGAGAAGTTTAATAAAGCGAAAGACGATGAGGCAAGAGGTCAGATAAAAAAGGGATAAAAGAAAAAATAGCTTTTTAAGGAAGAAAAAGTAGACATCAGAACGCCTGCCCATTCACATACATCATCTTATGCACATCCATATGCTATCTAATATTTACTTAAAATGAGCAGTCTCCATGGTAACCAGTGGATCAAATGATACATGAGCTGACTGTGAAGTGCAGACATTTGTCTTTCTTATACTAAAATTGATTATATAATAAACAGTCAATAATAGAATTCTATTGTTTTAATCTAAATATGTGTGGAACAATAGATTCTTAAATGTGTTTTCTAGATTGTAGTTGATAACATCATTTTTCCATATATTTCTTCTCATCTTTTAGCCCCCATTTTTGCTTTGCCAATTGAAAAATGAAGGTTAACAAAAAGAAAGCCAGCAATATTTACTTAGATCAGAGTTGATGGACAGAATGAGGGCCCCAGTGAGGTCCATGTTCTAGTTCCCAGAACCTGCAAAGGTATTAGCTTACCTGGCAAAAATGACTGTGCAGATGTGACACAGGGTACAGACACAGATGGACAGTTCATCCTGGATTGTTTGGGTGAATTCTGTGTAATTACCTGAGCCCTTAGAAGCAGAAACCCTTTCCCAGCCAAAGTCAGAAGATGTGTTAACAAAAGCTGAGAGTGATGCTTCTTCCCTGGTCTGAGGGTGGAGGAATGGGGCATGGACATCATAAGTGTGCAAAAGGTTCTAGAAGCTGGGCAAGGCAGGGAGAAAGATTGGCCGTTAGGTTCTCCTCAAAGCAAGACAACTCTACTGACACCTCAGTTCTGTCCTACAGAGATCTGTGTCTGACTTCTTATCTACAAAATGATAAATTTATGTTGTTTAAGCCATAAAGTTTGTGGTTTGTTTTTTGTTTTGTTTTATTTTGTTTCATTTTAATGCCAGCAATAGGAAACTAATAAAGTAGATTGGCCAAAGAAAAGATCCAGAAAGAAGAAGGGCCTGGTGCAGTGGTGTGCACCTATACACCCAGTATTTGAGAGGCTGAGACAGGAGGATCACAGGTTGGAGGCCAGCTTTAGCAACTTAGTGAGACTCTGGTTTGAAATTAAAATAAAATAAAATAGGGCTGTGGATGTAACTCAGTGGTACAATGCTCCTGGGTTCAATTCTCAGTACGAGAGAGAGAGAGAGAGAGAGAGAGAGAGAGAGAGGAATAAGAAGAAGGAGGAGGAGGAAGAGGACAAGGAAGAGGAGGAAGAGGAGGAGG
>PVJS01007533.1:0-55760 GCA_004027185.1 Glis glis | reverse complement strand
AGAGACAGGGAGAGAGAGAGAGAGAGAGAGACAGGGAGAGAGAGAGAGAGGAGAGAGACAGATCTATCGATCGATCGATCGAGTGCGCGCGCATGCGCACTGAGGTTGGCCGCGAACCCGGATCCTCCGGTCTCCGCCTCCCAAAGTACTGGGATTACAAGCGTGCGCCACCACGCCCGGCTCTTGGACCCTTTTCTAAACACACTTGTTTTATAACTGGTGTTGATGGCACCCCTGAAGCCAAACAATTTATGATGCCTCTAACTTGTAGATTTGGAGATCTAATTTTTACCCAAGCCTTCTTAGTTCTCCCAGAGTATCCCAATCCTTGTTTTGAAAGAGTGTTTTAGTTTCCCAAGGAGCAACTCTTCATTTGGCATTGAGACATCCTCCCCCAATTTTAGGTGCATTAATAACAAGGCCAGAAAAAAGACAGGACTATATCTGAGAATATTTTGTCTCAAGTAGATCCTGGAATTTGGTATATTGAAGTTCCAGGAAAGGCAATTAATGCTCAGACTATTTCTATTTCATTAAAAACACCAAAAGTTGACCCCCCCAGGCGGCACTATCATATCAAGCCAGAGGCCTGCTGAGGACTTTAGCCTCTTATTAATAAATTTCTTAAATATGGTCTTTTGATTCGCTGCCAGTCCCCATGTAACATACTCATCCTTCTGGTGTTAAAAGCAAATTGGAAATATTTGTTAGTTCAAGATCTAAGGGCAGTTAGAGTCTGTAATCCCGCTACATTCTATAGTTCCTAATCCAAATAGTATTTTGACTCAGATACCAAGTGTATCTAAATGGTTCACTATTCTTGACCTTAAGGATGTATTCTTCTGCATCCCGTGTCATCTGGATTCACAGTATCTGTTTGCTTTTGAGTGGACGGATCCTGAAAACATGGAAACTGCCCAGTACACTTGGACAGTGCTGCCTCAGGGTTTTAGAGATAGCCCCCACCTGTTTGAGAATGCTTTAGCAATGGAACTAAGCTCTTTAACTCTTAAAAGGGGAGCTCAGCTCATCTGCAGTCCCACTAAACAGGACTCTGATGACAATACTGTCAAAGTTCTTAATTTTCTGGGAGCTACAGGATACCGTGTGTCTCCACAAAAGTCTCAGATTTCCCAGCAAAAGGTAAAAAAAAAAAAACAAACCTCTTACCCCTGAGAAAAAAGAAGCCCTTTTAAAGATAGGGCTACCCCAGACCAAAAGGCAGCTCAGAGGCTTCCTTGGGGATGGCTGGATTTTGTAGAATCTGGATTCCCAATTTTGGGCTTATAGCTAATCCACTCTATGAAGCTATAAAAGGGCCTGATTATGAGTCCCTAAAGTGGATGAGAAAACAGCAAAAGGCCTTTAAAAAACTCAAGGTCTTGTTGCTGTCGGCCCCAGCTCTGGGAATCCCTGACCTATGTAAGTCATTTACCCTTTATGTAGCAGAAAAGCAAGGCGTGGCACTGGGTATCCCATGACCTGTGACACATTTTTCTAAACAGTTGTATCCAGTGTTATGTGGATGGCCTAGGTGCCTGTGAGCTGTAACAGCTATAACACTCTTGGTGGAGGAGGAAGCTGCTAAATTAACTTTAGGACACTCACTAGAGGTCAAAATCCCCCACCAGGTTCAGAGTGCTCTTAAAATTAAAGAGCATCGATGGCTAACTGGAGGAGGGGTAACTAAATATGAAGCCCTCTCGCTAGCATCTCCAGAGATTACTCTCAAGGTCTGCCAACCTTAAATCCAACAACTTTTCTTCCCATCCCAGGAGGAGATAATTTACTCCACTCTTGTGTGGAGATGATAGAACAGGTTTATGCTAGCAGGCCTGATCTTAAAGACCAGCCTCTAACTAACCCTGAGGTGGAATGGCTTATGGATGGAAGCAGCTACATGCACGTGGAAATCTGAAAAGCAAGCTATGCAGTGGTTAGCCTTCAGGAGGTAATACAGGCAAAGCCGCCTGCTCCAAACCCCTCAGCACAAAAGGCTGAGATAATCGTTTCACCCAAGCTTTGCAACTGGGAAAAACCAAATAAGTTAATATATATTCGAGGTAGGCTTTATTAGTTCTTCATGCTCATGCTGCTATACGGAAAGAAAGGGGACTCTTAGAGGAAAAACTCCCCTATCAAGCGTGGACCTGAAATTCTCTCTCTTTCAGAGGCAGTGTGGTTACCTGTGCAGGTGCAGTAATGCACTGCAGAGGAAACCAGAAGGGAAGTTTCTCCATAGCACAGGGGATTACACTAGCAGATAAAAGTGCTAGACGAGCAGCACTTCAAGGCATGTCAGAGATGGCTCTCATCCCTCTCACCCCAAAGTTAAATGCAAGCCTATCCTATACAGAAACTGAAAAGGAACGGGCAAATCAATGTGGATGTAAATTGACTGAAAATGGCTGGTGGCCTAGGGAAAGAGACCATAAAGTCTTATTACCCCATTCTGATCAATGGCAAATTATTAAAGGGTTCCATGAGCCTGGGGGGGGGAGCCAGGCCACCATCATTACTTAACCCAATACAACGATAGGGCACATTCCCTGGGGAAGACTGGCAAAGGGACTTTACCCAGATGCCCCTATGCCAAGAAATATATATCTTCTGGGTTTTGCTGACACATTTTCTGGGTGGATAGAAGCATATCCTGCCTGAACTGAAAAGGCCAAAGAAGTTATTAAGGCATTGTTAAAGGAAATTTTTCCTAGATTTGGACTCCCTAGGTCACTTTAAAGTGACAACAGACCTTCCTTTGTCTCAAAAGTAACACAGAAGGTCTCATGAGCTCTGGGCATAACTTACTATCTCCAGAGCCCCCGGCACCCTCAGTCATCAGGAAAGGTGGAAAGGGCTAACTTACAAATCAAAACCACCTTGGGAGAGCTGTGCCAGGAAACTTCAGAGCCCTGGGTACGCTTACTACCCACTGCTCTAATAAGAATTAGAATTGCTCCCAAGACTTCTCTCCAACTGAGTCCTTATGAAATGCTTTATTTATGGAAGGCCTTTTCTAACCTCACTGACCCAGAACACAGGAAATGATTAAATATGTAATTAACTTGGGGCAAGTACAAAAGGCTTTACTGGAATATGGCAATAAGGTCCTTATAACTCCTGGTGATTTGACCTATATGCCAAAAATACAACCTGGTGATTATGTCTTACTCAAGACCTGGAAAATGGACTCACCCTTTGATCAGCTTCTCCCAAAGTGGAAGGGTCCTTTCCAAGTTCTTCTTAGCACCCCCACAGCTGTTAAACTACAGGGACACAATTCCTGGACTCATGTGTCTAGAATTAATCCTGTCCTTCTTGAGACTTTGCAGGATCAAGGCTCTGATGAAGCCAGGAATAAACCTCAGGACATTTATAAGACTCACAATCACTATTCCTGTGAGCCTTTGGAAATATTTAAAGGTATTCAAGAAAACCAAGAGGACTGAATCAAGATAAGTTTTTATTTTGTGCTTTTCCTCATAACTACACTATGTCTATCCAGGCTAGAAACCATCAACTTATTTGCCTCCTAATTTTTGCATCATTCTCCCAGGGAAAAGCAAACTTTTTTTCTGGACTGAGCACAACAATATGCTAGAGATATTAATAAAAGTGCCTGTTGGGTTTGTGGACTATTACCCACTTCTAGTTCATCTGGATTACCTTTGTGGATTACCTTTGTGTTAAAACTCCAAGAACTCATTAAAGAGCAACAAAATTAAAATACCATTTTAAAGCGTGCTGCCAGATATAACATTTCCAGTGGCCCATAAATGAAATTTTATATCAAAAGGGCCAATGAAAAAAATTCTCTCTAAATGAGACAAATGTTCACATGTGGCATTATACTGAATCTAATCTATCCCAAATCACAGGGGCATCAAAAATAAAAAGAGATAGTAAAAAATATTTAAAGGGATACTATCAAATATGGGATGGACATGTTTGGATGACATCCACTATGGGACAGCTCAGCCAAAAGGCAGCTCTCTGCTGGGAACAAAGAAATCACTCTCTTGATTATTTGAACAATTCTACCCATAAACTGGGATGGATTCTTAAAGACAACTGCAATTCTAAACCTAAAACAACTCATTCTAATCTCTGTTTAAATAATCCCTGTTTAAATAGATTGTCAATTTATTTATAAGGCATTTTTTTAATGAGACACCTTATCCTGTTTTTGGACACCATTAGTATTATGAATTTCTGTCATAATACTATAACAAATTTCTTTCATAACATTGGCGTAAGCCCCATCTCCTGATAACGTCTAGATAAACGTCTAGAATAATAAAGGTAATATTCACACCCTTTTAGGGCTCGATGAGTTGCACACTCTTCTTAAGAGAGAAGCTCACACATCTAAACAGAAAGCTTTGGTTATAACCTGATCAGTGGAGGATCATTTGGAGAGGATCAACCCACACTTATATAGTGGCTTTTTGGTGAGTCTATTAATTCATTATCATATAAAATAAAATGCCTGTTTTTTAGCTTTTATACACTATTGCTGTTAACTGTATTAGAAAGTAAATGGCCGTAATGTAGTATATATTTCTCCATAAAAATTTAAACTAGATTTTATTATCATAAAAAAATCTATAGAAGAACAACATTTCAAGAGTCTTCCTAATGTCTCACTGAATCATCCTATCTCTCAACATCTACCCCCCAAATGCATGCAAATAACTTTATCTTCAAGTTCTATGGTTATAGTTTAGTCTGATTTTTACACATATCATTTTTATGTCCTGATCAAAACTGGCCAGTATAGTTTTTAATAAAATCATGAATATGAAAGAGAGTGATCATATTTTACAGGTTTTTGAAAGCTCGGGTGAATTCGTGAGCAGCCTGAAAGTGTAGCTTGAGCTATGGCTGGTTACCTGTTCATAAAATTCATTGACGATACCCTCTGTCCACTGAAGATGTAGTTCTTTACATTTAGCTGGCCCGTTAATATCAGCCAACTTTATACACATCTGACAAACCAGGAGACGGTCGTTTTCATTGGTCCAATCTATTCCGACATCATCATTAACCTGTTTGTGGGAGAAAGTGAAAATATTTTGCCTCAAGGAAAGCAAAAGCTGAACAGGAGAAAAAGAAAAAAAAACATAGAATATTTATTGTCTTTCTACTATGTGGAGACCAGAATAATAATCAGGAACTTAGATACTGAAAATGATGCTATTAGGGATGGGGATGTAGCTCAGTAATAGGGCACTTGCCTAGCATGCATGAGGCCCTGAGTTCAATATCCAGCACAGGGGAAAAACAAAAGAGAAAAGAAAAAAATATTGCTTACATAAATTAGCAGTAAAATAGCCAAAAAGTAAAGTAATGGACAGTGGATAAAATGATTACTAATTTTGGAATTGACAATAAATGCAATTTAAATTCAACCTATCAATTGCTATTAGAATAATATAGCTAAAATGGTAAAAGATTTTATTTTCTTGAATTAATAGCTGAGCATTTATATTAGATGTAGGACATTCTGCTTCAAGTTTTTGATTTTTTACTACTGTCAGATAATCTCTATCAGTGTACCATAGAGATGAGAGCATATTAAACAAAAGCCATGCTTAGAATTTATTACTCCTCCTCAGAACACAGCATAATATGCACATACAACACCTCAAGTTCTTAGGGATTTAGATTCAGACCATACCGCATATGTCTGCTTCTAGATAAACATTCCATTGTATTTTATCCGCACAGTTGTCATAAGAGTATTGACAGCAACTGAGTTTTGTTTAACACTCTGTCTCCACAACATCTTTCAAGGTGGCCATAAAACGAAGCCTGGTACAAATCTAGTTACCTTGGCATTAAATTTGGCTACGAAGTCAAAATGTTTCTTCAGGTCAGTGGCCAAAATGGCTTCGATGACAAGGAAACGGAAGTGCTTGAATTCCACATGGTCGAGGTTAACTAAGAAGTTATACTCCGGCCGGGACATGAAAAGATTCCATGCTGCAGCCGCGTGGTGATTCTCCAAAACCGAGCGATCGTTATACAGCACGGCCTAGGCGAGTCAGAGGGGAAAGAGCTCAGCTGCTGAGTCAGAAAACAATCGCAAGGTCACAGGAGAATATGCAAGGCTTTGAAACATCTCTCTCTCTCTCTCTCTCTCTCTCTGTGCAACAAAACAATCTCTTGACTGCTGGTTGTTAAGAAACATTTACTGCTGTACCTTAACCACTGATTACATTGATTAGATAGGCACTAGCCTATCTAAATAGAGTTAGTTTTTCTTAATACATTTTTTCTTTAGATTTCTTTGCAGGGTCCATGCGCATGTGCACGTACACACACACACACACACACACACACACACACACACACACAGAGCAAGGTAGCTTGGTTACTTTCTATATCTGGCAAAAGAATGATCTCCTCTTAGTTAAACACATATAACTATTGAAGAGGATCAGAACCCCTCAGAAGCTCACAGTCCAAAACATTTTCACTCCAAACCAGTTATGGAAAATATCACCCTTCATCTAGTAATTGAAGATATAAAGTTAACATCTACTTGTTCGGAATTCTCTAATATTATTGAAGGAAGCTATGAGAGAGAGAGAGAGAGAGAGAGAGAGAGAGAACTCTTGAAGACTAGTGTGGGAGACAGACTATAAAGAGAAAAAAGGCATACGAATAGGAAAGACTGAATATGAATATCAATATCGAGGTAATAAATACCAAGCCATGTGTAAGAAAACCTGAATAATGAATTATGTTGGCAAGAGAAGTTTTGTCTATCTTTAGGGAAACAAATTCTGGTATATGAAGGAAATGTGGAAAGAAGATAAAATAGGTAATCAGAGAAAAACAGGATACTTTTATTGTATATAGATTCAAAAATAATTATAGAATCATCCAGAAGTGAGACAGGGAAAGGTAAAAGGATAAGATAAAAAGACAAAGAGAAAAACAAAGATCAAATATGGGCCTGACCTTGGCCTTTCTCTAGACCCTCTAGAAAGAAGAGAGGGTCTTGGGATGTTCAGTAGCTTGGGTCGATCGATGTAATCAATGGGATGCTGACTGAGTTTCACTGTATAGATGGAGATGCCTAGATATTTAGTGATTGACTTTTGACTCAAATATGTACTGAGATGACTTTCTTAAGTCATTCATCATTTTTGGAATCTATGCTGGCATCTGTGTTCAAGTAAAAAAAAAAATTCCCTCAGATGAGTGAAATAAATTGATGTTAAATTCCTGCCAACTAGCCGGGCATGGTGGCGCACACTTGTCATCCCAGTACTTGGGAGGCTGAGACCAGAGGATCGCAGGTTTGCTGCCAGCCTCAGCTACTTAGTGAGGCCCTCTGCAACTTAGTGAGACCCTGTTTCAAAATAAAGAATAAAAAAATAGGGCTGGGGGTAGCTCAGAGGTAGAATGCCCCTGGGTTCCAGCCCCAGTTCCAAAAAAAAAGTACTGCCAAACAATAGATAGGCCTTAAGAAACATAATTATTGTCCTGAATACACTTCCAAAAAATAGGATTTACCTACAAAGAAGGCTTACATTTTTAAAAGTCCAAGAAAGATTTGGTGCTCTAATCTTTTCAGAAAGGGCCATTTGTATAGGTGACCTTTTCTCTGTTGAGGACGTGCATTAGCATGAATCCAACTAGATTTTCCTTATGGGTAATAAGGCGGTGTACCCGCCATGACTATCCCAGAACAAACCATGCTATCTTTTCAAACTTAGCATCATCTGGAAGAATTTTATCCTAGCATGAAGTACTGTTTGGCTTCTATTTACTTGGGGTGTCTGAGTCATAATTAATTTTCTCCAGAGAAATCTCTGCCCTGAATTGTCTTTGCTCTTCGGAAGGTAAAGATGTACCTGGGGGGCACTGGTGGCAACCAGGAAGGCGTTTGTCCTTCCCGGGTGGTCATAGTCGTGCATGGCTGCAGCTACATACAGGGCCATCAGCTCTAAGGCTGGGATGTTCCCAGACAGACAGCCGTATTTATCGTCTGACACGTTATACATTTTGGAAAACACGTAGCCCATGTGTCCATGTGTGAATCCACTGTCGGAATCTGCGAAGGGAAGAGGAAAGCAATAGAGATGTTTAGAGATTATGAGAGATTATCATTTATTTTGCTTCCTTAAAAACAAAACCCCACATGCCCCTACGTTTCACCAGGGAGCGCAGGTGTCCTGGGCACAGACCTGAATCGCTCGCGGATCCGTGGTCGTTTATCACAGTGGCGAGGCCTGGGATGGGCTGCGTGGTGAGGTACCACACCGCGTGCAGGACGTCCGTGGCGTGGACTCTGTTGTGATCTGAAACCGAGGCAAGCAAGCGGTCATCCACGGAGAACTCCCGGCCGAGGACTAACAGTGCCATCTACTGGATAAACAGGTCAGGCCTGCAGCTGGAGCCCGTGCAAGCCTCCAAGCTCTCTAGACAAATACTCCACGTAGTCTACACAACTCCCTAAGATCCAGGGCAACAAGGAAAGCGACACTCACAGCATTCACTGTGCAAGCAGACGCCTGCCTATCGTGGAAAACCTGTGTCCAGAGCCTACCATACACACACACACACACACACACACACACACACACCACCCCATCTGTATATTTCACATATATATATATATATGTACATATACACCACCCTCATATATATTTCACATATATATACGCACACCACCCCATCTATATATTTCACATATATATACATACATACACACAGCACCCCGATATATATATTTCACATATATATACATACACACCACCCCATCTATATATTTCACATATATATATACACACACCACCTCCTATATATATTTCACATACATATGTATATATGTATACACATACACACACCAGCCCATATATATATTTCACATATATATACACATACACACATACATACCATCCCATATATATTTCTTTTTTTTTTTTTTGCGGTACCGGGGGTTGAACCCAGGGGCGTTCTACCTCCGCGCTACACCCCCGGCCCTATTTTTTATGCTTTAATTTGAAACCAGGTCTCACGAAGTTGTGGAGGACCTCACTAAGGGGACAGAGAGAGAGAGACAGGGAGAGAGAGAGCGAGAGCTGAGGCTGGCCGCGAACCCGGATCCTCCGGTCTCCGCCTCCCAAAGTGCTGGGATTACAAGCATGCGCCACCACGCCCGGTCCCCATATATATTTCAAATATATGTATATATGTATATACACACAAACCACCCCATATATGTATTTCATATATATATATACACACACCACCCCATATATATTTCACACACACACATATTTAAACACCACCCCATATATATTTCACATATATATACACACACCACCCCATATATATTTTACATATATATATATACACACACCACCCCATATATATATTTCACACATACACACACATATATATATATACACACACCACCCCATATATATTTTACATATATATATACACACACCACCCCATATATATTTCACATATATATATACACACACCACCCCATATATATATTTCACACACACACATATATACACACACCACCCCATATATATATTTCACATATCTATACACACACCATCCCATATATATTTCACACACACGTTTATACACATACCACCCCATATATATTTCATATATATATATACACACACCACCCCCATATATATATTTTACACACACACATACATACACACACACACACACACACACACACACCACCCCCATATACATACATTTCCCATATATATGTGAAATCACTATGTGCAACATCTGTAGTGCTTACTTTGTGAGACTTTCCTGTCTGTATGCAACTATGCAGAGGACCAGAACAAAAAAAGAGCCATGACAGCCCTCGCCCAGATCCCACTACCGGTCCCCACTCCCTACTGTTTCGTCTGTGGCAGGCGGCATTGAGATCTAATCTGGGAGTGGGGCATAGCGCCACTCTTCCCCATTGGTCCTACACCACAGCAGTGAAAACCAAGAGCCTAGCTTTTATAGGCGGGTTAAGTCTGCCAAGCAAAATTCAGAACCCAAACCAATCATGTTCTCTGACCAAGAAATTCGAATTTTGGAATATGGGTCTAAGAAATATGAAAAAAGAAGAAGAATCTCTTTGGCCAATCATGTAGGGAGTTGAACCATTTAGAAGAGCAAAGACCGGAGAGACCAAAGTCACCGGTCACAATGCCATCATCAGGCGGAGGGGTCTCCTTTATGCGGACAGTTCTCCTTCCTTCACACCAGAACCAAATGCCCAGCCTGCTTTCGGCTCCTCTGCTTCTGGTGAAATTCTTCCAAGTTTTTATTTCTTGTTTATCTGTCCCTCCCTAACACTCCTCGATTGGTATGCTTTCTCCTAAATGTAGAAACTTTATAGATTTTATTTCTTGTAATCAGCCATCATACTATTTCCTTCTTCAGTAGAGTAGATTACATTTCCAAATAATAGCTAGCAGAGGAGAGGAGAGAAATAGAAGGAAACGAGAAGAGGAACCCCGCTCCTGGTCCGAGCAGAGGAAGGCTCTCGTGTGTTTGACCTGGGGGCTCCCGAGTGGTCTGCAGTAGACGGTTTCCCACGTTTCCAGCTCCTCTCAGAGTCTGTCTTTAAGTGGCAATATATAGCTTAATCACAGGTAAAAAGCCTGGGGTGGGGCTTGAGCAGATCTCCCATGAGCGCGTTCCTACAGACATTCCAGGGTCCCAGGAAGGAACTGGAGAACAAACCTGTGCCCTGCGTCACTGCTAGAGGGGAATGTGTGCACTGTGTCATCATCAAAGGGTGATTTTATGAAGACTGTGGTCTATATGCCTGCACATAGACCATCCCAAATGATACAAGCCATTACATTGATAGATAGCGTATCATAGATAAGACAATCACAACTATATTTTATGTCAGAACCTGGGTCATGTACACAGCTGATCATGTGAGAACTTTCTAGATTTGGGATAGAGCTGGTTTAGTCTCTGTGCTGATATCTGTCATCCATGTGACAGATATGGGAAAGTTACTTAAAAAGTAAGATAAAGTCTCACTTCTTTGTCTTAAAAATACAGGGATAACAGTGGCACCAGTTTCATAGTACAACTCCAAAAATAACATAAGGGGATATGTTTTAAAGTGCTGATACATGGCAAGCTTTCTCTGGATCCACATACATACATTTTTTTTTAAAAATTTAACTTTTGGCAACTACAAAAAGACATGGGCTTTTTGAAGTCCAAAGTGTATAAGAGTAAATTTAAAACTTTTAAGTTAAAAGGCAATTGAAATAACACATTTCTAAGACATGCTCCAACCAATATATTATTATTTGTTAAATTCTGAAGTGTGTTAATTAATTAATTAATTAATTAATTAATTTGTGTGGTACTGGGGATTGAGCCCAGAGGCATTCTGCCTCTGAGCTACACCCCCAGCCCTATTTTATTTTGAAACAGGGTCTCAAGTTGCAGAGGGCCTCATTAAGTTGGCTTTGAACCTGCGATTCTCCTGTCTCAGCCTCCCAAGTACTGGGATTACAACTGTGTGACACCACACCTGGCTAATATATTAGTTTTTAATTTTTTTTCTACATATTAATTCCCTTGAAGTACATGATTTCTACACACGACCACAACTTCTGTGGTTCGCCCTATGGGCACTTTCTACAATTTCATGTACTCTGTAACAATGTAGGATGATTCTACTTGTGTATTCTGATTGATGAGACCTGAAATGTTACATATTAAAATTGATTTTGTAGCTGGGCATGGTGGCCCACGCTTGTAATCCCAATACTTGGGAGGCTGAGACAGGAGGATTGCAGGTTCAAGGCCAGCCTCAGCAAGTAGTGAAACTCTCATCAACCTAGTGAGACCCTGTTTCAAAATAAAAAGAAAATAGGGCTGGGGGTGTACTTTGGAGGTAGAATACCCCTTGATTCAGTCCCCAGTGCCAAAATAAATAAATAAATAAATAAATAAATAAATAAAATTGATTTAATTATTAAAAATGAGAAACATTCTAATGATACTCAGAGCGTGAATACTTCACTTTGGCCTCTTCTCATATTTTCACAGTTACTGGATTTTTAGAATGTTTCTAATCACTTTTCCACAACCACTTCCAGATGTCTTTCTTTTTGTTCTGCTAATTAATTAGATCATCACTTTACCGGCCCTCTCAACACCAGTCAGCTTCATCTCATGTTGAGAATACTTTCATATTTAGTGATTTAACTCTTTAGTTGTCCTAACAAGTTAAGTCACCCAATAAAAGAGGCGGCATACTAGATAAGCAATAAATTTAAAACGAGTGCTTAGTGATTTGTCAAACGATTAGACTTACTATGTGCAAGGCACTAGTATAACCTCTTTTCCATTCTCACCTCGTTTGACCCTAACAACCCTGGGAAGCAGATGTTATGAGCCCCGTCTTCTGGATTAAGGAGGGATGGAGGGAGGGAGAGGTTAATGAGACCCAGGCTTCTCACAGCTGTTAAGTGAAGGAGCCGGATTCTAACCCGGGCCGTCTCTCCCGAGCACTGTAGGGTGTGGTCCCACTGAGCATCTGCATCGTGTACTTCTGTGTTAGATGCTCACGACCCAGTGTCCTGTCACCACCACCAACCTGCCAGGTCCACTCCTACTTACACGGAATATCCCGGTATCCGATCTCCAACGCGTGAAAATAATTCATAAATTCCCGAACTGGGATTTTAAAAGCTTCAAAGAGGCCCATATCTTCAAAAAGTCTGTAGGATACCTGTAACACAGGAAGAGAAAACTTTACCAAACATCCCTCAGTGCGCGAGACGTCAAGAGAAGCGTGGAGGGAGGCGTGTGCTCCGTGCACCTCGGTCATTAATTACCGGCGGAGACTCTTGGGAACAGTCAATCGAGTACATACCTCCATACCGAGGGTGTCTATGCGCTGGGCCCCAAGGTTCCTCCCTACAAGGGGTATATTATCTATATTTATGGGTAAAGACCACAGATACATCCAAGAAACCACTACCACCACCACCAGCAAAAACAGTATACATTAGAGCAATGTGCCAAGCCATTAACATGAATATTGATAACTAGAAAA
This sequence comes from Glis glis, assembly GCA_004027185.1. Classification (NCBI taxonomy): domain Eukaryota; kingdom Metazoa; phylum Chordata; class Mammalia; order Rodentia; family Gliridae; genus Glis; species Glis glis. Next base: position 42,673 of record PVJS01007533.1, on the reverse strand, counting down.
TGATACATACTAAATTATCAATTGCACAGTCCACATGATAAGCACTAAACCAAGGCTGAGGAAAAAGCTTTAGTGTGGATGAATTCCATTTAATAAAAGTAAACCAAGCTTTCCAGAGAATAAAGGGTCCGGGCTGGGCCTTGGTGAAGGGTAAGGGGAAAGAATTGAATTATGGGAGAGAGTAGGGCTGTTTTTGACTAAAATAGAGAGAGGGAAAAGGTTCATTGCAATCTGGTGGAGGTACAAAGCAATCATCTTCCCTCATTGGCCTTTTCTGTCTTCCTCCAGATACCTGCTTTTCTTCCAATCATTTTCACAGCTCTGATGACCCAAGTCAAGTGAACAGCTTTGGAAATCACTGCCGTGTGTGACATGCCGATGAGAGAAAAAATGGATGAGGGGACGAAAGTGCACGGAAGTGCAGTGAAGAGACAACAGATTATTTATTTATCATTTATTTATTATTTATTTATTTATTTAATTTATTTATTTTGTGGTACTGGGTATTGAACCCAGGGACATTCTACCTCTGAGCGACACCCTCACCCTGATTTTATATATTTTTTTGGAAACAGGGTCTAAGTTGCTGAGAGCTTCACTAAGTAGCTGAGGCTGGCTTCGAACCTGTGATCCTCCTGTCTCAGCCTCCCACGTACTGGGATTACAAGCGTACACCACCACGCCAGCGAGAACGGGTTACTGAGGTGGCGAGTGGAGGACGGGCCTCTGAAATGGCCTGACTTCACGTCCTACAGGCACGTGGTTGGTTATGATTCAGGAGACTTTAAGGAATTAGAGTCCTTCTTTTTCTTGTCTGTATTCCTTCTGAAAATTCCCTTAAAATATTTCCTCTACAACTTCAACATACTGCTTTGTAGTTAAATGTCTATCTTTTTTTAGTGAATTTAAATCTCTTAAAATTCACTAATATTCTTGTCATTATAGATTCAGGATCTATCAGTCACAGGCATTATACCTGTGCATATATACACATACATACACACACATTAAAAGCTAGAAAAGGGATTCATTCATCCAGTATGTATCTATTGTCTACTATGGGCCAGACGATTTCCTATCTCTGCAGCACGTGCGCGCGCGCACACACACACACACACACACACACAGACACACACACACGCACACAGAAAACAAAGACCACTTCCCTTCTGGAGCTAATTGCCTAGCAGAGGAGGGCCAGAAGCAACAGACATGATAAATCTGTTGTATATTACATCAGAAAGTGACAAGTCCTATGGAGAAAAGAAAAAGCAACGGAGGGATGAAGAACTGGGAAGGCCCCAGCAGGTGCATTTAAGTATGGTGGCTAGACTAGGCAGATCCAAGAGTTGACTATTGGGCAAAGAATCGAAGGAGGAATGTAGTATGCCCCATTGATCCTGAGAAAAGAGATTTCCAGCCGGGCGTGGTGGTGCACGCTTGTCATCCCAGTACTTGGGAGGCTGAGACCGGAGGATTGCAGGTTCGCGGCCAGCCTCAGATACTTAGTGAGGCCCTCTGCAACATAGCAAGACCCAGTTTCAAAAGAAAGAATAAAAAATAGGGCTGGGGGGTGTAGCCTGGAGGTAGAATGCCCCTGGGTTCAATTCCCAGTACCGAAAAAAAAAAAAGAGATTGCCATGCAGAGGGAAGAGCCTGTGCCAAGGCCCTGAGGTATGCTTGACACACTCAAGAAATAGCAAGAAGGCAGATGTGGCTGAAATAGAATGAACAAGGCCAAGAGTAAAATTTAAGTCCTAGAGGGTGAGACTGAAATGGGATTGGTTTTGGGGTTTGAGAGCCAGATCCATCCAGATAAGCACTTTTACTCTGAGAGGGGTAAGAAGCTACCAGAGACACTAGAGCAGAGAAATAGCTCCCTCTGATTTTTAGAAGGAGCACGCTGGCTGCAGGTTGGGAAATAGATTGCATAATATTGCATAATATCTTTGTCCCAACTTCTGTTTGCTTTTCTTCACTCTGAACGGCAAGTATATTTGACTTTTCTCCATTTCTATGTAGCATAACATTTCTCTTTTCTTAAAAAAAATGCAACAGAAAATTTGTCATTTCTGTCGTATTATATCTCAAGTGATTTCTACTTTTAATTCTCTCCTCTCGACTGCTGCCTTAGACTATATGTGAGATGGTGTTTATAAGCACCTAAGGAATTTAACTATGCATGTTACTTCAAAAAATAAGAACAACAGTAGCAGTAGCTGCTGCACACACATGACATTAAATGAGATGCTTGTTTTAAAGAGTTTCCATTGATAATTATTTACATACAGCTAATCCTCACAGCACCTTTTAAGACAGGTACTATTAATTACTAGCATCTGAAAGCAGGGGGAACTCAGCCTTGTCTAAGATCACACAGCTGGCATGTACCAGAGCCAGAATTTAAACCGTGCATTGGGTATCAGATTTTGAACTCCTAAGGGCTCCAAATCCTGCTACGGCTATTTGGAAACTGACGTGTTAGGCGTGCAAATAACTAAAGCTTCCTATGATTCTCTTTCAAGCATGGCTATTTGGAAACTGACTTGTTAGGCTTGCAAGTAACTAACGAAAGTTTCCTCTGATTCTCTTTCAAACATTTCAAAGATGAACTGAAAAATGAACCCAAGAGGATATTTTAGAGTATGATTTTAAAATGGTAACCTTTTTCAGCAAAAAAACTGTTAAAATCAACCATGCATATTTTTACATATGGTAATTCCAAATTCGTGAGTCAAGGAAAAGTATTAGCTGGGTAAATACTGGTGACTGAAAAGAGTCAAGAGTCTTTCAAAATCTGAAGGATGTCTTTTCGAATCTTTGTAAAATAAACATGATAATCATCAAAAGGCACGCAGTCTATCAAGGCCGAGGAGTCCTTCCCACAGCACATATGTCTCTTACAAAACTGTTTGAAGTGAGGCTTTTCTGTGTAGTTTCAGCCAAAAGGTGATTTCTTGGAATGGCCACGTTAATTCGTTTCAGCTGTTCCAACGTCACGCTGAAGCAGGGGGCGGGTGAGCTTCCCTGTGGCCAAAATTTCATGATTTTTGTACTTAGAAACTCAAATCAAATGGGGAAAAAAAAGAACCTCGTAAAGTTGTACTTAGCAAGGCAAACAGAGCTGCATTTCCTCAAAGTTTGGCGTTTTGTAGACTGGGCAGGCAGTGGCTCATGAGGACAATGGAGGGATGTCTTGCTCATACCCTTAGACACAAGAGTGACACTAACGAATCAGGGGAAATCTAATTGCTGATTATCCCCAATCTTTCTAATGTCTACGGGTATCTGTGACTCTTAACAAACATTTGGGACGTAGCATCAGGGAGGTAGCTCCATGGGAGAGTGTGAGCTTAGCGTGTGCAAGGCACCCTGGGTTCAAACCCCAGCACTGCAAATAAAGAAAGCTTTCTAGGCACAACTGTGAAGCACAAGACTCGACTCCCTAGTGTCAAGAACTTCCGGGGAGCCAGAGGCCTGCATGGTGTCTGGTATGCTGGCATTGGTGCTACAAAACTGACAGCTATCAAAACCATTTGTCTACTAGGTCATACTCCCTCCCTGGAGAGTCTGAAGGTGTTTTACAAGGTGCTAAGAAGTAGCTGAATACAAGAAGCCTGGGCTTGTGATCCGAATCCATGTATGTATGAATCCTAGGTCTCATTTACTGTGTGACTTTAAAAGAAAATTCTCTTTTGAGCCTTAGTTTCTTCTTCTGTAAAACAGAGATGGAAATGAAATACCTGCTCCAAAGTTACCACGAAGACGGACGAGTCTGGAGGAGTCTGTAACACACACATAAAATACAACACGATGTGAGAGCTTTCTCTCCACACCAGGGAATGAGACCTCTAGGGAGAAAGATAGCTCTCTGGTCCAGTGCTGGGTTCTGTGCCACCAGTATCGGCCCATTTCTAGGCTTCTTGGAGCCCTAACATGCAATGGGTTTCAGGAAATGGGCTACAGGGCCTCCCAGGAGGAGACCTAAGATGTTAAGGCTGAGGTAGACTGGTTAAACAGCTGCCCCCGGGCCTGCGTCAAGATCCTGAGCACCGAAGATACCGCTTTGAACTGAGGAGAAAGGAAGATGGCGTGGCTCCCAGTGCACGCCAAGGGCCACCATGACACTCCTGGACCTGGTCACAGGGGGCACAGAGCAGCCTCTAGCAGAGGTGGGATGGCCTATCAGAGAGACTGCAGTGGCTGTGAACCTCACAGTCTGTCAGGACTTTAGCATGCCTCTTTTGCAGGTACCTAGTTGATCTGCCATTAATTTGAAACCTATTTCCCTACTAGGCTATGAATTCCTTTAGAGCAAGAATGCCTTTCTCTTCTTGAGAACCAACTAGTCCTCTGTTTGTGGTCCTGAGCACTAGAAGAAAGGTTGCTGTCTTCTCCCTTCAAACCTTCCAGAGTTGGGAACCCGCAGGCAGTCCCCCACTTCTACTAGTTGAGAAGTCAGGAGCTAGCTGGGCTCCACACTCAGGGAAACATCAGTGTTCTACTGACTTCCAGTGTTTGTGATCCCAGGAAACCCGGGCTGCGACCTGACCAAGCCTCAGTCGGAGAGTACCACGTTTGGGAGTCTTTAGTAACTCTGCTGTGAGATGTAGTCACATCTATATTTTACAATAAGCTGATATATTATAAAACCATGCTCTTTAAGTGTGAATATTTTGATAGGTGTTTGGTAATTCAGCAAGCCTGTCATTTTATTTTGTTTTGCTTTCTGAAACAAACATGTTCAAATTCTTAATTTCTATGTGTTTTCTTTCTCCTCCAACAAATCATTCTCTTTGAGAAACCTTGAAAATAGTCTAGTCTAAAGACAACAATATTAAAAGACTTATTATACTTCTTCATAGTACTCATTGTATATTCATAGTACTCATTGTATTCATAGTACTCATTGTATTCATAGTACTCATTGTATTCATAGTACTCATTGTATATTTCTTGTGATAAATAAAGGTAGTTTTGAATTTCAAAGATGCAGAACTCTGATGTGTTTCTCACAGCACGGGGGGAGAAACCTATTTCTGCACAATATTGTATTTTTGATGAGGCCTAAGCCCTGTACTATTGAGATGTTAAAATACAGTCAGTGGGCTGGGCGTGGTGATGCATGCTTGTAATCCCAGTACTTGGGAGGCTGAAACCAGAGGATCCCGGTTCGCGGCCAGCCTCAGCTACTTAGTGAGGCCCTCTGCAACTTCGTGAGACCTGGTTTCAAAATAAAGTATAAAAAATAGGGTGGGGGTGTAGCTTGGAGGTAGAACGCCCCTGGGTTCAATCCCTGGTACCGCAAAAAAAAAAAAAGATATATATATATATATATATAGTCACTGGAAATAATCACAGAGAATGAATCAGCATTTATAAATATTTTTCTTTTGGGGGACTTGTATCAGCTTTGCTTAATTCTACGAGTTTAGTCCTTGTATTCAGTTTGCTCATGTGTCCCTGGCTTCTCCTGCCTTGTCTTTAAGAAGCATGTAGCATTTTGTCTTAGGATGTAGTCCTCCACTCACTTGAAGTCCCGTTTCTCCTTCTAGCCCACTACCATGACTCCACAGAACACTATGTGCTGGAAGTTTGCAGGGCTCACCCAGTGAGAGAGGGAATTTCTCAGTAATGCCTACTAAGAAACACACGCAACATAAATGCAAAGACATTTTACAAGGGGTCCCAAGTCAGGATGGTCGTAAGAGCACACTTGTGCCAGGCGTCAAGAACAGACAGAGCCTGCAACAGTGGAGGAATAGCTTAGTTGACATTTAAACTAAGTTTAAAGTTATGTGTACGAACGAAGTTCTTACCTGGCTAAGAATACGGCCACATTTTCTTCCTATGTTTTCCACTAAATCAAAAATCGGAAAGTTCCAAGTATTTAACTGATCCATAATGGAGTCCAGGTTGTCCATGACCAGGGGTTCAGGAGCAAGAATTGGTTTGTCCTAAAATGAAGAGTAAAATATTTTGATGACATGCAGCTTTTATACAAAATAATTCAAGCTTTGGTAAAAATCAATTAACAACTATGATCATGTGAAATAACTGAAAACTCCAGGGTGCAATTTTTCTTTTTCTTTTTTTTTTAAATTTTTTGTGGTAATGGGGATTGAACCCAGGGGCGATCTACCTCTGAACTACACCCCCCAGCCCTACTTTTAATTTTTTATTTTGGAACAAGGTCTCACTAAATTGCTGAGGCAGTCCTTGAACCTGTGAGCCTCCTGTCTCAGCCTCTCAAGTACTGGGATTACAGGTATGAGCTAACATGCCCAGCTTAGGGTGAAATCTTAAGAAAGAAAAAAAAAACAATAATAAGTTTGATGACATGGGGCTATTTCTAAGCTAATCTCTGTAAGGAAAGCCAGTGTCTCAAGTAGACAAATGAGTTTGACGACATGGGGCTACCAGGAAGATGATGGCCTCCGCCGGAGCGTAGGTGCCACAGGCCGATGTCTTTCTCAATGGTTCTGTGGTGCCCTCCGCTTCATCTTCATTCTGTACAACATCGCTGCTGTCACTGTTGTTATTGGTCTCATAATCAGAGGTAATCTGAGCAACATCATCTGCAATCAAACGTAAACAGCACACCATGAGACCTACAGTGGAGAGACGGGTCTCCAGTATGCAAATCTCCCTAAAATGTAACACTATACAGTGTAGTGTTTAGGGAAATATTGCTTTCATGGGCTTACACACCAAGACTACGGGATCATCGGGTAGGAAAAAGCATACATTTTTTAACGCAGTGAAATGGATAGGAATTATGATCTCTGATTTCAGTGACATTCAATAATCCCTCAATATGAATGTTCAGATCCATAGTGTGTATTTTTTTAATTTTTATTTTGAAACAGGGTCTCGCTAGGTTAATGAGAGTCTCACTATTTGCTGAGGCTGTACTTAAACCTGTGATCCTCCTGTCTCAGCCTCCCAAGTACAGGGATTACAAGCATGCACCATATATGCTAGTGTATATTTTTTAAAAGTCCTATGACTATGTTTCTGTTTCTTCTGTTCCTCTCTCAACACATTAAACCACGGAGCGATTGACCAACACGCTAATTCTAGAATGCCTACAACATTCAGGTAGGAGAGACTAAGTGGACATGCCCAGGAATACGTGGTCTCGGGAATGTGGAGTGACAGCCTGTGTTTAGGACCAGGGCAGATCCTATGTGTCCAATCTCATTGCTTAGGAGCCTGACTTCCTTCCTCATCTGCCCCCTTCCTTCCCTGTCTCCCATGAAGGTCACCATTAAACTGTACTAATGCAAAGACCAACCAGGAAATACCAAGTGTCTAAGGAACATGCTCCTGGGGCAAAGAAATCACAAAGATTCTCAGCTGAGTAAGAAGCTCATCGGGTACGGTGTTGGGGACCACCACGAGCACTTTATTTGTACCAACACATTTAATCCTCTCAATGACCCTCTGGGCAGGTATTACCATATTAATACTACCTTCACTTTCCATACAGGAAACTGAAGCATGGAAGGGATTCCTAAACTGCCCGCGATCACATAAATTCTGCCACTAGACGTTGGGCTCAGGAAATCTGATTCTCGTTCCTACACGCATTACTTCTGATTAAGTCTAGTTTTCTTCTCTTTTGTTATTGCTTCCCCTGGTCTACAAAATTCCTGTCTTCTGCAAAGTCACAAAGATATTTTCTTGTGTTTTATTGCAGGAACTTTATCATTTTAGTTGTTACATTTAGGTCAATGTTCCAAGTGTTTTGCATGGTGTGAGGTAGGGGTCCAACCCCATTGGATTGCTTCAACATCCGGGTTGAAAATCAAATGACCATGTAGGTGTGGGTCTAATGTGGTGATTTCTGGTCTATTCTATTTGATCTACTTGCTGATCCTTGGGCTAGTACCACACTGTCTTGATTACTGTAGCTGACATCTTGAAGTCAGTAGTGTATTCCCTCTAACTTTATTCTCCTTTGTCAAGACTAATTTAGATACTCTAGATTTATTGTAGGTCATTATACATATGCTAACTGATTTTTCTTAAGTTTCATGTGACTAATGGCTCCCTATGTAGCCTATGCCAATCAAAAATATTTTATAGGATTATCCCAAGGATGCGTCTTTCTTCCAACTGTCTCATGCAACTACTTCTATAATAAAATCAAAATACAATATGAAAATGGAATCAAGAAGGTTCAAAACCAGAATCTGTAGAAAAAATAAAGAAGTCACATTCAAAGGCCATAAGCTCTATAAAAGAGATCACAATGGTAAAATATTCCCCTTATTCTATCAGCCCCGGTAGTATTCAAGAAAGATTGAGGACATACATAAGGGGACATTCTGAGATTACCTAGTGCTCCCTTCTCAGATGAGGCCCACACAGAGAATTATACTTTGGTCTCTTTCCTTGACAATGTCCCTTGCCATTTGAATATTACTGCAGCACAATCTTCTCATAGAAAAAGTATCTCCATCAGTATATGCTAAGCACCTACCAAGTCATGCTGGGGCAGATAACTGATGGTCATCAGGTGGGTCTATCATTCTAATGGAGAAAGTGGAGAGTGGATAATGGATAAAGTAGATAAAATGGATAAAGTGGATAGTTCATAGACATCTTCTACCCTGTGTGCTTTTAGGACTGTATCAATAAAAGTAAAAAAAATATATTATTGTAAGAGCAGAAAACATTACTTATAGTCACCTGTGAGCAAAAAATGATTTACATGTCTTAAGTAATGCAGTTCTTACAACAGTCCTCTGCAGTAGGTATTATTATTCTACTACTCTGTGGATGAAGGAACAAAGGTAGTGGAAGATTCAGATTACAGGCCAGTGGGTAGCAGAATCAGAGTATGGACCCGGTTGCACGCCCTGAGTTCTTAACTTCCCAGGACCAAGACACCACCTCAAGGAAAAGTTGGGCTACGTTCACACTGATATAAGCAAGCTCCTTCCTCAGGGTCTGTGACGGTCATCTCTAGCGAGCATCCTAAAATGGTTGATCCCACAACATACAAAGCAGCAAGATAAAACAACATGTCTAATTAGTTTTATATACTACGAAAATATACTATATAGTATATTAAATATAGTATACTATGTCTGTATACTCTATAGCCTCTCCTATTTTAAAAAATGTACATTTGTGTATAAATATATGGAAACATTTTGGGCAGCTTGGCACTGAAACTTTACCCCGATTGACTCTAGGTAGTGAAGTGATGGATGATTTTGATTTTCTTATCAAATTTACAAATTAAAAAAAATCTAGAATTCAGGCAGAAAAAATGAAGTAGAATAATTTCCATTTTGTGGCAAAGCATCGTCAATGATGAATTACCTGCTCTGCTTGGTGTCCCAGTGGTCACGTGACTCCTCTCCAGCGGGCCATCAGCAGGATCCCCTCGGGAATACGGTCGGCCACAGCTGAGAAACATCAGAACAGCCATGAGTACATCCTTCTCTTTTCGTCTACATAACCATCATTGTGTAGGTTAAGACAGACAACTGGGCTGGGGATGTAGCTCAGTGGTTAGCACTTGCCTAGCATGTGCTACGCCCGGGTTCCATCCCCAGTACCCCAAACACAAAATAAAATAAAAGCTGGACGTCTATAACCAAATATTTTGCCTTCTGTTGGTCACATGGAAACATTTATTTTGATTTATACTTGGATGCTGATAGGTAATATACTGCTTTTTCTTTTAGTGGAGAATGAGCAACTCCAGGGATTAGAAACTTCATTTGATTCTCAGTCACTTCTTCCATGGTCTAGACCCCATCTGAGGTGAAAACCCCAGTAAAATTTTGTTATTAAGAGAACCCTGGGGATGGGCTGCCACGTTTTATAGTAGCGATTCTAGAAGTGCTACATCTATTTGGCCCCAAATATCCTCCCCAAGGGAATACCTTTTATACCCGCTTAAAAGCCTTATGATTAGATTTATGTCTTTAAGACACTGTATGTGCAAACAGATCTTTAAGAAAAGACAGCATGTGTTAAAACAGAATGACAGGATATTCATTTGGTTTTTATGCCACAAAGTTAAAATGAATAATTGTTTTCAGATTGCCTGGTCACCTGTCAATGCCCTAAGGAGAGAAGAAACGTGGGGAACATTCTAGAAATGAGTGGCTATGTGATGTTGGCTGGGAAAATGGACCAATGACACCCTGTGGGCACCCAAGGACGTCAAAGGTTCTTGTGGGGAGCAGTGGCCCTTACACAGGGGGCTGGAGGAGGAAGGATTTCTTTTTTCCCCTCAACAACTTGCCTGCTTTATACGTTAAAAAGTAACCCCACAATGGCCTGGCAAAGTTCCAAACAGGGTCTTCTCTCTCTTTTTATTCTTGTTTAGCCATGTCAGGATTAGATTTTAATTCTGCATTGTACAGCTGGGTTCTTCTGCTTAATATTACAAAGAGTCTCAGAGGATTTTGTTCTTATTTGTCTCTCTGTTATTTAACTAGAGATTAACCACTCTAAAATGAAAACAAATGAGTGATAGTTTATTGTTTAATAACTTAAATGTCTCATCATTTTCTCTCAATTGTGTATGTATGTGTAGTAGAGACAGCATTTTCTACCTAGAGAATATTTTCATATTAAGTAAATTTACTTTAATTCCTTCCTTCCTTCCTTCCTTCCTTCCTTCCTTCCTTCCTTCCTTCGGATTAAACCCAGGGCATTCTACTTCCAAGCTACACCCCCAGCTCTTTTAATTTTTTTATTTTAAAAAGGGTCTCCTTAGGTTGTTGAGGGACTCCCTAAGTTGCCGAGGCTGGCCTTGAACCTGTGACCCTCTTGTCTCAGCCTCCCAAGTACTGGGATTACAGGCAGGCACCACCACACCCAGTTTACACAAATTATATTGAATAACGAAATCCTATCATTTTCCTTTAGGGAGTCAAAAGAAAATGACAGAATAAAAGGAAAAAGAAAGCACAAGGTACGGTTGGGCTTCCATTCTCGGATGAATGATGGTAGAAGAGGAGTTTATTAGTTTGAAGAATTTTTCACTGCAGGACAATACCAAAAAGGACTACTTAAATTAGTGGTTCAAGTACACCAGCTCTTTTGCCAAAAAAATAGCTTGTTGCCTAGACATTACCGAAGCCAAGAGACTGGGAGTCGACGCCAAACCCTTCGAGTTCAACAGGGGAAACCACAATAATTAGCTGTGTTCTGGAGCTCCGTGTCTACATGGGTGGGTGCCTTCGAGGGGGTGAGAAAACCTGGTTTGAATTATAGATTTATGAAGCCCAAACAAATAAAACACACACTACTGGATTTATAAACACTGCTGGACAAGTAGACAGTGACATCCCTTTGTTTTTCTCAGAAAGCTCTTTTATAAAAATCCCATCACATTCTTCCTGCTAAAAGCACAAAGAAATAGACGATGAGAAAAGCCGTGCGCCCTCCTTTCGTGAGGCAGCTGATTTCCCACAAGTCTGGAGTCCAGAGTGGGCGAGCTCCCTGGAGAGCCGCAAGCAGATGTGTTCTGAGCAGATCCCGACCCACAAACAATGCTCCTGCAGCGCGTCCTGCCTGACGTTGGGACCGGGGGCAATCACAGATGTCAACCTAAGGAAACTGGTTCTGGGGCCAAGTCAATACAGAGAACACAGACGAGCAGTCATCACACCGTCTGCTGTTAGTAGAGCTTTGCCAAGCTTTTAGAAAGCAATGGATGTTGTGAATCTCTAAAAGGGAAATAGGATTCGTCTCCTATACATTTGACTACAGAACATGCCTTTGTGGGGGGGTGGAGTAGGAATATCCCACAGAAATTCTATTTAAAAAGCCAATATAAGCTGGGCGTGGTGGCGCATGCTTGTAATCCCAGTACTTTGGGAGGCGGAGACTGGAGGATCTGGGTTTGCGGCCAGCCTCAGCTCTCTCTCTCTCTCTCTCTCTCTCTCTCTCTCTCTCTACTTCGTGAGGCCCTCCGCAACTTCATGAGACCTGTTTTCAAAATAAAGTATAAAAACATAGGGCCGGGGGTGTAGCGCGGAGGTAGAACGCCCCTGGGTTCAATCCCCAGTACCACAAAAAAAAAAAGCCAATATAAAAAGGGTGGAATAAGGTTTTAACTCTAGCCTTGGCCAGAGAAAGACACTGATTTCCCACTAAAAAATATTTGTAAATAGAAGTAAAAATAAGCGTGTTAACATGAAAGACATTTCACGAAGAGAGTGCTAGAGTTTGGGTCTCTTCCCTGGTATCGCAGCCCGTGGTGCCCCCAGAGGTGGTGGGACCTTTAGGGGTGGGGCCTCGTGGGACGAAGATAGGACATTGGGGACGTGTCCCGGAAGGGGATATTGGGACCCTGGCCCTCCTCTCTCCATCTTTGCTTCCTGGCCACCAGGAGGGCAGTGGTTTCCTCTGCCACCTCGCCCCCACCAGGACGTACCACCTGGCCACAGGCCCAAAAGCAACAAGACCAAGCCACCAAGCCACTGCAGGCTGCAATTCCTGGAACCGCGAGCCCAAATAAGCCTGTCCTCTTTCAGGTTGAACTGTCTTGGGTATTTTGTCAGAAAACTGACGAAGACACAGAGTTTATGAACAAAGCGTGAAAGTGAAATTTCTGAAGCTCAACATCAGCTGCTGGTTCTGTGTGTGTTTTTTTGTGTGTCTGTATGTGTGCATGTGTGTGTATGTGAGTAAGTGTGTTGGTGTCTGTGTATTTGTGTTTGTGTGTTTGTGTGTGTATCTGTGTATGTGTGTGTGTGTCTGTGTCTGTGTGTGTATATGCATATGTATGTGTATGTGTGTGTTTATGTGTATGTGTGTGTATGTGTGTGTTGGTGTCTGTGTATGTGTGTGCATTTGTGTGTGTTTGTGTCTGTGTCTGTGTATATGCATATATGTGTGTATGTATGTTTATATGTATGTGTGCGTGTATGTGTGTGTATGTGTGTGTGTTTGTGTGTTAGTTTCTGGGGCTTTAACTCAGGGGCATTTTACCTCTGAGCCACACCCCAAGCCTTATTTTATTTTGAAACAGGGTCTCACTAAGTTGCGGAGGGCCTAAGTAGCTGAGGCTGGCCGTGAACCTGCGATACTCTGGTCTCAGCCTCCCAAATACTAGGATTACAAGCGTGTGCCACCACATCTGGCTAGTTGCTAGTTTATAAAACCAAGTATGCAAAAAAAAAATCTGGGTCTATGAAAAATATTTGATACTGGAAAACCAACACATAATTTATTCAAATAGCTATCCTCATCCGCCTTAGAAAAGAAATACCATTTTATCAAAGGTATTCTCATGATTATATTTAAAACACCGGACTATTTTGTACTTGGAATATTTAATGCTTTAAGATCAATTATTCAGGATAAAGCTATTACTGAAAAACAATAAAAATATGCAAACCATATACAAACAATGTACAAGGAGGTATTTCTTTCTTAGTGATAATATTTACAAAATAATTACTCCAGCCCCATTAGGTCTTCTATTCTTATCCTCTGTATAACACTTTGAAATTCTGTTCAATTTGATAGAAATTGGTACATAATATTTGTACATTTTTTTTAGTACCAGGGATTAAACTCAGGCATGTTCTACCTCCAACCTACACCCCCAGCCCTTTTTATTTTTATTTTGAAACAGGGTCTCACTAAATTGCTGAGGCTGTCCTCGAACCTGCAATCCTCCTGCCTCAGCCTCCCACGTACCAGGATTACAGAGGTGTGCTACCACACCCGGCTTTAATTATATATTTTATGTATTTTCCACCAACAAACAGACAAAATAACAACTAATTTTTTGTGCTATCTCCAAAGATCAGCTTCATGGACTGTAGGAACATCTAAAATTTCTCTTAATAAAAAAAACCACTGGAAAATTAAGTTTCTAATAGATAGAGCCTATTAGATGCAAATTGCGTTACCCTCTCCTTTTTTTTAAGCACTCTGGCAGGCCCGTACCTAGCAGTGTAGACAGGTGGTGGATGTTCCTGGGCAGGAAACTATTATTGGCTTTATTACTAAACTCCAATGATTGCTAGACAATCCTTACCTGTTACATACGACGGGTGGAGTCGGGACCCGAGGGGACAGGTCAGGGGCACTCTGAGTACAGGTCAAGGTTCTGTGACAGTTCCCCCCTGGCTGGGCAGTGGTGTCTGCAGATTCTAGAAACTTCACTGCAGAAATTTTGCTGATGGGGCTGCTGGCTGGAGTCTCTTGGAGAGGTGAGGGGCAGGGCGAAGAAAGAGGTGAAATTTTGGTGAGAGAACCTGCAAAAGAAGGACAGTTAATAAGTGTGATAGACCTTGACCTGATCATGACACACCCAAGATTATGTGATTTTGGGTGTGTAACAGCAGATTAAACAGAAAGCCCTGCCCTGAATGTAGGCAGCAGGATTCTGATAGGTGCGGACTTGGATAAAGAGGGAGAAGCCGCGTAGTGTGCGAGCGACTCTTTCCGAGGAAAACGCATCTGCTCTCGCCTGAGATCGTTAGCCACCGGCTTCGCCTTTCTCTGAAGAGCTTCTTGATCTTCTCGGCCTCCAGTTCTTGGAACTGAAACTTCACCATCGTTTCTCCGAAGAGCTTCCTGATCTTCACGTCCTGGACTGGGACTGAATTAGTGGTTGCTCCAATCCTAAGACTCCAGCTCTTAGACCGTTCGACCAGCTACTGGTTCCTCTGACTCTCCACGTGCAGTCAGAACCTGGGACTACATTGCTTCAAACTGTAAGCCCATCTGACAAATCCCTTTTTTCAAATATACTCATTCTGTGAATTCTGTTAATCTAGAGAACTCTGTCCAATACAATACGTCACCGCGCACATGCACACGTGTGTTTGCAATGCAAACATGTTGCTCTTATAAGTCGTCCCCACTCCTGTCAACTCAGTAACAATGCTCACTCCAGTCCCTGAGCTGGTCCCCTCTGCAGGCGACCGTCTGGAGACAGGGCCTGTGGCTGGGGTGTGTCCTCCGCAGCAGGAAACGAGAGTAATGAACCACATGAGAACTGGGTGCAGCAAAGCCTTGGGGTTCTCTCTGCAGAGCGTCAGGACACAAGGATGTTATTTTCTCTTCACATTTTTGTGTCTTGTCATTCTGACTTGAAAACAAGACTGAGCATTTTCTCAAATGCGCGTCTCCTCGTAGGGTGAGATGTTTTCAGCAGCGACAGGACTCGCTATTATTTTCATAAACATGAACTGGATGTGTAGCGCAGTGAGGCAGGCACCCGACTCTTAAAACAAGCAAATAAAGAAGGAGAACACCGGAGGAGTTGAGAAGCAAGCCACCTGAGGAACCATTGTCATCCTTGGTGGAACACCACCTGCTTATGGTGGCGCTTCAGTCAAAGTAATTCTTAAAGGAAACGTTTAAAAATACAATATACGCCAGGTGTGATGGTGGTGCACACCTGGAATCTCAGTACCTGGGAGTCTGAGACAGGAAGACTGCAGGTTCGAGACCAGCCTCGGGAACATAGCAAGACTCTCAGCAACCCAGTGAGATCCCCTTTCAAAATAAAAAGTATAAAAAGGGCTGGGGGTGTAGCTCAGAGGTAGGATTCCCCTGGGTTCAATCCCCAGTACCACATGCACGCACACAAATATAAAGACTATATTAACATATTTATACAAATATAAAGAAGATTTGAAAGATAAATCCATCATCTATTACCACGTGTTATCATATATGATATATATAACATATGTGGTATATATATATATCCATTTCATATCAAAGAATAGGCCTAAAGCTTAAATTTTAAATGTGAGTATTTGTGCCAGACTATTCATGTTTAAATTGTGAGAATTTTCACAGGACACTGGCTTAGATTTCTTTATTTTAATTTAATTTAATTTTTATCATTTGTTATTTTTGTGGTACTGGGGATTGAACCCAGGAGGCATTCTACCTCTGAGCTATACCCCCAGCCCTATTTTATTTTTTATTTTGGAACAGGGTCTCACTAAGTTGCAGAAGGGCTCGCTCAATTGCTAAGGCTGTCCTCGAACCTGCAATCCTCCTGTCTCAGCCTCCCAAGTACGCCACCATACCCAGATTATTTATTTATTCTTTAAATTTTTCTTACTGGAGAATGACATTAGGGGCATTCTACTTCTGAGCGATATCTCTAGCCCTTTTTTATTTTGTAACAGGGTCTCAATAAGTTGCTGAGGCTGGTGTGAAACTTGTGATCCTCCTGCCTCAGCCTCCCAACTACTGGGATTACAGGCTCAGGCTGCTTGGCTTAGATTTCAAAGTACTTGTGGTGGAGGATCGGATGGTGCTGTTTGAAGTTTCTCTCTCCCTCGTGCACAGAAGGCAGTCTGCACTTACAATTAAACAGAGACGCACAAACTTCTGAGCGACTACCTGCTTTCTGGTTTTTCATGATTTTATGGCTAAACATCTCGACTACCCAGGCAAACGAACTGAAATCCTCCTCTGTGGTTCTCCATTTCTCAGCACCAAGGGGAAACGTACAGCCACTGACTTCACAGCGAGCGGCGATGTGTGCGGCTCCCTGGCAGCCCGCTTGGAGCAGAGCTGGCTTCCAAGGCCCAGTTCCCTCAAAAATTGGGTTTGTCGCTCCCAACGGGTTTCTGCTCCACGAAAAGGAATACTGAGCTTGCTGTAGGGTTTTTGCAATTTTCTTTTTATATTCTTCTTGGCACTGTTATTTCTTCTGTTTTGTTTCAAATGATGAGAAGTCTCCTCTTTCCTGTGCTCAAGTGAGTAGAGCAGCCACCCTCCTGGTCCTCTGCTGAATGTTTCTATTGTAGATTCTTTATCAACAGATCACCCCCCCCGCCTTTTATAAACTTAAATAAATGAAATCATGTAGCCCCAGAGAGGTTCAAAAGCATCGCCAAAGACACAGTCCTAATAAGTGGAGAATGTGGAGTAAACCCAGCTATTCCTGGTAAAATGTGGTTTATTAGCACACACTTGTATCAGAGACTGTCCCCAACCAGGAATATAAATCCATCATCTACAACCATCACTCGTACTGCTTTTTATAACAGGTCTGATGGTATTTTTTTATTTTGATTTCTATTTCACTTCAAAAGATTGAGCTCTTTTACCAAAGACTCTAACAGACCTTCAAGTAACATAGTCTTTGGAGCCAAAAGAAAGCTCACTACATTTGTAACGCAGTCTTTCCCAGCCATCATGGCGTGAGCCAGGGGGTCACAAGGGTGGTGTGGAGGAATTAATGGTCATAAATTAAAAGAAGAAAAGAAATATTTTATTTGGAATATTTCATCTAGAATAGACTCGATTTTTAAAATTATGTCTAATGTTTTATAACTAGGTTTTCCCATTATAAATTTATTTATTTTGGGCACTGGGGATGGAACCCAGGGGCATTCTACCTCCAAGCTACACCCCCAGCTCTATTTTTTACTATTTATTTTGAAACAGGGTCTAACTAAGTTGCAGAGGGTCTCATGAAGTAGCTGAGGCTGGCCGCGAACCCGGATCCTCCAGTCTCAGCCTCCCAAGTACTGGGATGACAAGTGTGTGCCACCACGTCAGGCCCATTATAAATTTATGAAAGAAAGGAAACATATTTTCCACCAAATTCTAAATCCTTGTCCAGTCCTCTGTTGCCATGTAACACTGTCATATTCACAAACATTATTATATATTTACGTGTGTGTGTGTGTGTGTGTGTGTGTGTGTGTGTGTGTATGTGTGTGTGCATGTGCTGATATAAAAAAGCTGGAAAGGGCTGGTCCAACTTATACTATCTGGGGGATTAAGACAGACAGAGACTCCAGATAATCTTAGAAAAGCTGTGTAATCATTAAAAAGCTTCAATCCTGGTACGATGTGGTATACAGGTTACCGAGGTATTTTCTCTGAGCAAGTATCTCAATGATTGTGCATTTATTAAATGCCTGCTGTGTGCCCTGTTTCAGCAAAGCAGAAGTGGACAAGACAAAGTCCCTGCTCTCAGGATCTCTCATTCCTTTAAGGAAGACAGAAACAACAAAATAAGTCAATAAACATGAAGAAAAGCTGAGTTATTTCAAGTGATAGGAAGAATGAGTAATGCGGAGGGCAGAAGGCAGAAGGAAAGGGATGCTCTTTGGAGAAGATAGCGTGGACCGGCCTCTCTGGGAGGTAAACAGAGGCCTGATGGAATAAGAAGATATTCAGACAAAGGGGTGGGAAAGCAAATTCCAGGACGAGGAACCGACCTGGGGAGGTCGGAGGCTGGCAGCAGAGCACAGAAGGTGAGGGGGAGGGGAGATGGGCAGAGAGGGAGCTGGGCAAGGCTGGATGGGGCTGTGTGAGCCCCCCGCAAGGTTTTAACTATTGTGTCTTTGAAAATGAATCTCCTGTCTGGAGCGGTGGTGCAGGCCTGCAATCCCAGTGCTTAGGAGGCTGAGACAGGAGGATCGCAGGTTTGAGGCCAGCCTTAGCCACTGAGTGAGACCCTAGGCAACTTAGCAAGACCCTTTTTCAAAATAAAAAATAAAATAGGGTTGGGGGTACAGCTTGGAGGTAGAATGCCCCTGGGTTCCATCCCTAGTATCAAAAAAAAAAAAAACAAAGGAAAGAAAAGAAACTTCTTATACCTGCTACCTGAGGCAATTGCTTAATTATTTTGATGACAATTTATAAGTTTTGGAACAGTTTTCTGCCTTTTTTTTTTTTTGCAGAACTATATTTCAAACCAATGGTGACATTTCTCCATGTCTGTCTTAACACAGTATTTTCAGATGGCAATTTATGTGAACAGAGATTTTACTAATTTTTAGTAGTTGCTAGGTGATGCCTCAGACACATGCAATTCACTTGTAAATACACACTTTAAAATCCGCATAACCATTAGGTTTCTTGGACCTCAGTGACTAGCTAAATTTAAACCAATAAGCAGACTTTATCACTCCTGGGATGAAATCTTGGGTAAACCAGTAACAAGAGGAACCACTTAGCTTTTATAGTAATTTAGTTGACATGTTTTGAACTCTTCCAATAAGCACGGGTCTTAGCAACAACCATGAGAAGCAGGATTATTTTTACTTTGTAGGTGAGAGGATAAAGTTATGGAATTCACTTAAGGTTTAAATACACAAAGGGTTAAGGATGCCAGAGGAAGAGATGTGTCTACACGTATATCAGCCTTCAAGTAGACAGAGAGATAAATGCAGATACAAGTTCAATATCCCTTCCCCCAAAATGCTTGGGGTCAGAAGTATACAGATTTCAGATTTTTTTTTTAATTTTTTTTTTTTTTTGCGGTACCGGGGATTGAACCCAGGGGCATTCTACCTCCGCGCTACACCCCCAGCCCTATTTTTTTATACTTTATTTTGACTGGGTCTCACGAAGTTGCAGAGGGCCTTATTAAGTAGACAGAGAGAAAGAGAGAGAGAGAGAGAGAGAGAGAGAGCGAGCGAGCTGAGGCTGGCTGCGAACCCGGATCCTCCGGTCTCCGCCTCCCAAAGTACTGGGATTACAAGTGTGCGCCACCACACCCGGCTTTTTTTTTTTAATTTTGGAACATCTGCATCAACTTTACCAGCTGAGCATCTCTATTCTGAAAACTTGGAATCTAAAATAGTCCAATTTGGATTTTCAGATGAGGGCTGTTCAACCTGCAATCAATGAATATTCTTTTTTCTAGAAAGAAATAAAAATGACTTTATTTATTTTTTTGAGGGAGGTAGGATTTTCTTTTCTTTATTTTTTATATGTTTTTATTGGTGCATTGAAGTCTCAGATCACACTGAGTATCAGTTTGGTGTTAACATACATGCACACAGCTCTTGGTGTCCCTCCCCCCCGCCTCCCCC
Organism: Glis glis; assembly: GCA_004027185.1. Classification (NCBI taxonomy): domain Eukaryota; kingdom Metazoa; phylum Chordata; class Mammalia; order Rodentia; family Gliridae; genus Glis; species Glis glis. The sequence continues at coordinate 22,877 of PVJS01007533.1, read as the reverse complement.
CACATGTAGCACTGAGAATGATGTTGGTATAATCTCATATGTACACATTGTTTATGACTTTAGACACAGGAAGGGGATTCTCCGAGGAAAGGGGAGGAAAGTCTTTACAAACAGATTTTCTAAGATAATTTAAGTGGAATCAAGTCTAACATTGGAAGGATGACTATTTTGATCTTGCCAAATCTCACCCAGTTTTTATGTGGAAAACACGCACACACACACACACACACACACACACACACACACACACAAAGAAAAATAATATGTAAACATGCATACTCTCAGAAATATTTATTTTCTTTTTTTTTGTAGTACTGGAGATTGAACCTAGGGGCAGTCTACCTCTAAGCTATACCCCCAGCCATATTTTATTCTTTTATTTTAAAACAGGGCCTCACTAAATTGCTGAGGCTGGCCGCGAAGCCGCTATCCTCCTGTCTCAGCCTCCCAAGTACTAGAATTAGAAGTGTGTGCCACCACGCCTGGCTAGCTATCTTCATTTTTATATTGAGTAATTTTTAAGAAACTCCAGGAAAAAAGACAGAGCTTATGACAGATAAATCTTTGAAAGATTCAAATGATCCTAATGTAAAACACTTAAAATCAAAACATTTAAAAATGAAAAAATACAACCTAAAAGACCAACTTCTTTGAGTCAAAAGGCCTTTAATTCCTTGTTCCTAAGAGCATGAGAAAATGTGTGTCAGGACGCAAGAACTCTGGACTCTCACAGGGAGAAGATAAATATTGCAGGGGAATTCTTTAACTGTACCCATCTGTTTTCTGTTACATAACTCTCTTGGTTCAATTTTAATTGAACAAGAAAGGACCCAGCCTGTCTGATAAATACATTCTCCTTTTCTTGCCCACAGGAAAATGGTTGGTTCTACTATTTTTCCAAAATAGAAAATATATCTAAAGTAAAGAGAAAAACACAAAAAAATTCACAATAGTATCTTTAAAATTCTTTCTTATTTCAAGTCTCTGTAGGAAAAATAACTCAGTCTCCCTTCCAGGTGTAGTGGTATCTGGACTTATTTTAACAGGCAGCTGACACTTAAAAGACTCTAGCCAAGGACTACTGTCAAGACAATAAGATGAATTAGAGGACACTGAAAAACAGAATGACATAAAGGCTGCTCCCCACTGTCAGAGAGTCAAGCTAGAAGAACAAGATCGAAAATGCAAATTATATTTAAATCTCCCTTTTATGCTTTAATCAAAGGACTCCTATGTGATTTCATCCATGTGTTTTTTTTTTTTTTTTTGTAGTACTGGGGATTGAACCCAGGGGCATTCTACCTCCGAGATACACCTCCAGCCCTGTTTTTTATCCTTTATTTTGAAACAGGGTCTAACTTGCGGAGGGCCTCACTAAGTAGCTGAGGCTGGCCACGAACCTGTGATCCTCCTGTCTCAGCCTCCCAAGTACTGAGATTACAAGTGTGCGCCACCACGCCCGGCTCATCCATTTGTTTTATATTAGACACTGCATAATGATTGCTTGTGTTTCAGTGATTTAGAATTAACATTGCCTGATTGAGCCAGAGGACACACTGTTTACTTGATTTGTGCAAAGAACAGACTCATCAGCCCCTTTGGAAAGAGGCGGTTCATCTTTCAGTTTGCCTGCTTTTTGCCCTGGGCTTGCTCTCTCCCCACCTCCCCACCGATTACACCTGCTTACCTCCACCCACCCCAGCGAGCCTTCAGTGCAGGGATGTTGGGTCCAGACGGAAGGACCCTCTTGGCCAGGGAGAAATGGACTCTAGTCTTCCTTCCTTCCTTCCTTCCTCCCTCCCTCCCTCCCTCTCTCCCTTACTTCCTTCCTCCCTCTCTTCCTTCCTCCCTCCCTTCCTCTCTCCTCCCTCCCTCCCTTCCTCCTTTCCTTCCTTCCTTCCTTCCTTCAGTCCTTCCTCTCCCCTCCCTCCTTCCCTCCCTCCCTCCCTTCCTTCCTTCCTTTCTTTTTCTTTCTCCTTTCTCCTTCCTTCCTTCTTCCCTCTCTTTCTTCTCTGGGGGCATTCTACCTCTGAGCAACACTCCCAGACCTATTTTAATATTTCATTTTGAAACAAGGTCTAAGTTGCTGAGGGTCTTGCTAAGCTGTTGAGGCTGGCCTTCAACCTGAAATCCTTCTGTCTCGGCCTCCCAAGTGCTGGGATGACAGGGATGGTGTGCGCCACTGTGCCCCGCCCGTAATCTAATGTCAGCTCTTTTCTTCATGGTGGATGTTTTTCTAGCAGTCTGGGGAGGTCACGGGCTTGGGAGGCTGCTCCACTGTTCACTCTGTTGTTTCCACTGTCTGTCCTCCCCAACATTTTCACCTTTGTGACTTTATCCCATAGGGTTATTTCATAGTTTTTATTCTATTACCTAACTAAAAAAAAAAAAAACAAAGAGAAAACGAAAAGGACTAAATACTTCCATTATCTTGTATCCAGCCAAGGACAAAACCACAAAATCCCAATTTTAAATGAAGTCAATTGGTTGCCTTTAATTTTTTCCCCCTAGTATAAGGCCATTAGGACAAAAGAAAGGATTGAAGACTAATTATGGGGCTCTGGGAAAATCACTTAAACTTTCTTTTTTTTTTTTGACTTTTTTTGTGGTATTGGGGATTGAACCCAGAGGCATTCTACCTTCGAGCTACACCCCCAGCCCAATTTTATTTTTATTTGGAAACAGGGTCTCGCTAGATTGATGAGAGTCTCACTACTTGCTGAGGCTGTCCTCGAACCTGCGATCCTCCTGTCTCAGCCCCCCAAGTACTGGGATTACAGGTATGCGCCACCACACCCAGCTCACTTAAACTTTCTGAGCCTCAGTTTCCTCATCCAAGCCCCCTTCCTGACCCACACAAGAACACAGAACACTGAAATTCATATTTCAGGTTGCACATTATTATTATCATTCTGCATCTTAATTATGTCTTAAAAATAACTTTCAAAAACTCTCCACAAGCTTGAAAATGTTATTTATGCATATAATATTTATTTGCATTGACCTGAGGTTTTCAAATTTATTTGTTTATCACTTTTATTTGATCTCAGACTTTCCTTCTGATATTATCTTTTTCATTTTAGAATATATCCATCACACATTCCTTTCATGAAAATTTGATATATGGTCAAGCTCTTATTTCTCTCAAAATGTCTTTAGTTCCCTCCTGTTCTTGTGAGATAGATCTGCCAGGCATACAATGTTAGGGTGACTATTATATTCTCTTAAAACTTGAAAGAAAATACTCCATTGTGCCCAGAGTCTGAATTACTGACAATTCTGTTCTAAGACTTACTCCCTTTCCTGAAGGGGCCACTTGTCTTTTCTCTGGCTAATTTTAGGAATTTTTTTTGTCTTTGGTGGTGTGTACATTCACTACTTGTGTCTGCATGTGAATTAACTTCTACTTACTCTGCTTCTCCTTAACTATTTTAAGTCCTCCATCTGCTACAAAAACTATGATTATATATATTACACACTCTACTGTTTTCTCCTGTGGCTCTTACAACCATCATATTTCCTAATTTCTCATCTATTTTGAATTCTGTGTAATTTCTTCACATCTATTGTGCCTCTTAACCTATCACATTTCTTTGATATTCCCCAAAGTTACATTCAACTGCTCTACAGTTATATCTTTTCTCATTGCTATTATTTTTTATGTTCTCATGGATTTCTTCAACTAGGTAACATTTTAAATGAAATGACATCTACATGTTTTAACACACTTCAATCATCTTAGTTCTCAAGAGATATTTTCTTTTTCTTTTTCTTTTTTTTTTTGAGGAACTGGGGATTGAACCCAGGGGCATTCTACCTCTGAGCTACACCCCCAGCCCTATTTTTTATTCTTTATTTTGAAACAGGGTCTCACTGCGTTGTGGAGGGCCTCACTAAGTAGCTGGGGCTGGCCGCGAACCCGGATCCTCCTGTCTCAGCCTCCCAAGTGCTGGGATGACAAGTGTGCGCCACCACACCCGGCTCAAGAGAGATTTTCTGTTGATGCTTTCGCTACTTCTCATGCAAGGTGTTTCCTTATGTATCTAGTGAGTGTGGTTCCAGGCTCCAGGTTTGAATTTGATCTGTTAAAATCTCATGTCTCTTAACTGGGGAGGCTTTCCTCCAAAAATTATTTGTACAGAATTTATAGGGAGAGAAAGGGACCTACAGAGCTAGGAACCCGTTAATATATTTTCAAGAGGATCCTGGCTAAGACGGGATTCTTAAATTCAGTTTCTCCACTTTGCTGGAGTCCCAAGAGTGTCTCCTTAGAATGAAGCTAATACGCATTGGCCCTCCAGAGCATTCTCAGTTAAGCGTTTGCCTACATTATCCTTCAAGGCCTGGTCCTGGTGGGGTAAGCTCAGTTCTAATTCTCAGGTCATTAACGACTTCCAAGTGGTAAAGTTTACAGAACATCTCCAGCTGAGAGTACTTGATGGGTTGTTGGAAAACCAGATTACCTTTAATGGTTTTTTCCAATGATGGAAATCCCATAAAATCAAACTTTTTAGAGGAAGTGTCTTCTTATGCTAAATAGCAGAGATTTAAGCAAAATAAGCAGTATTTTCAAGGAATAGTGACCTACTAAAAGTGGGTAATCAAAGGAAAAGAAAGTACTAAATTTTCTTAACTAGATATAAGAATAACAATAATAGAAATGTTTCCTTAAGCCTGAAACAGTGATGGACACCTATAATCCCAGTACTTAGGAGGCTGAGACAGAAGGATGGCAGGTTCAAAGCCAGCCTCAGCAACACAGCAAGACCCTATTTCAAAAAAAATAAAATAAAAAGGGCTGGGGGTACAGCTGGGAGGTAGACTGCCCCTGGATTCAATCCCCAGTACACAAAAAAGCTTCCTTAAGTTGTGTCTCTTAGAATTAAAAGTGGATACTTCAAGGTAGCCTCTTGAGATACCAGTGACAGCTGAGCGCCATCCATGTGTGTTTCTGCTACACATAGCCAGTTTGAGGACTCTGCTTCCTGCTATGACAACACCAATTTATAGTAAACCCATGCTTCTTTGGCAACCAGTAGAAAAGCTAAAGTTAAAAGAGTATAAGGAAGAGCTATCAAGGCTAAAGCAACTGATTCCTAGTGATGAGGTTCCAAGAGAAGGAACCTTGGAGGGCGAGCCAAAATTCTGAAAATGGTGCTTCCCTTCAGAGCCTTAGGTGCCGACTGCTGTCATGGAGCCAGAACGTAGGAACTGGCCAGGGGCAAAGGGCGGAAGCCTTGGCCGCAGCTCCCCTTCCCTCCAGCCAGAAAGAGGCTGGCGGGGTCTTGTATTCCAGCCCTTCTGCGCTCCTTTTGAATCTCACATCTCTGATACCCTGCCATCTCAGGGTCACCTTCAGACCTGCACTATTCACAGTAGCCAGGATGTGGCAAGAACCAAGGAATGCGTGGACAGATAAATGGGTAAGAAAGTGAGGGGGGCCTGATGCTATGAGAATAGGGTAAGATGGAGCCTGGAGGCAACCCGCTAGGACCAGCAGACGGCGGTCCCAACTAGGAGAAACCCATGGTTCCTACAAGGTTTCAATCCAGTTTGGGGATCTGGTCTGAATGTAACTGCTCCAGCATGACAAGCTACCTTTAGAGATCTGTGAGGTCATGAGCCAGCTCTCAGCTGTAACCAGGAGCCATCCTGAGAAGGGGTCAAGGTTAGGGACTAAACTGCACAGGAAGCACAACTCAGGGTCCCTGGGAACAGGTCGCAGGAGGCATTGGGTAGGAAACTGTTATGCAAGACAGTTGTGGATGGGGGCTAGAGATTTGAGCAGCAGGGAGCACGGGCTGTGACCAGGAGGGGACTGTAACAAAGACCAAGGTCGGCCACCTGTGGTTTCCAGTGGGGCCAGGTCTGAGGGCACAGAGGTAGAAGCTAGGAAGTGGCTTTGTCCCCATGGCCCTGCTCCAGTGCAGAACCCCCCCCCCCCGGTTCCATCAATCAATCCTTCAGTCTCACAGGTATTCTGGGGACTGCCATGACTTGGACATTTGTCATGACCCACTCTGAAGCCAGCGCACCCCTGCCCTGTGGTCCACAAACCGCCGGAACGCAGTCCACAAGAATGGCTGTGGTGGCACCAATTTTTGCCACGTCCCCAGGCACACATGCAAAAATCTTGCACAGAATGCAGCCCTGTCATGGTCAACGTTCCCGTCACCTGACCGCGGGAAGCGCAGGGCGGGGCGCAGCCTGCGTACCCCAACCCAGTTGGTGGGAGCAGAGAGGAACCACAGCCCATTTCTGCAGCGAACCATTAACACAGCCCAGTCCCTGTGTGCACCCAGCAGATTCCAACATAAGAAGACGTGGAGTAGAGCATCTCCAATCCAAACACATCTACCAGGAGAAATGCTGTCTCTTTATTTTTGTTATTTTTCTTTTACCTTATCTACTTTGTTAATATTTTTCTGAATTGTTTTTCTCCCTTCATTTTCCCCTTTTTAAGAAAATTATTATTCTTTCTTTTTCCCCTCTAATTCAATTTCCTCAGATTCTCTTTTTTATTAATTTTACTTTTAATGATTTTTAACTTTTAAGTTTATTCTATGTTATTTTTGCTGCTTTCTTTTTCTATTGCTATTTTGTTGTAGTCGCTGTTGTTTTTTATGGGGTCTTCATGTATTCCTTGTTTTTTGTTTGGACCAGTGCTGGGGATAGAGCCTGGCACCTTGGACACATGCAGGGGGCGGTGCTTTGCTACTGAGCTACACTCCAGCCAAGCTGAGAGAAACTACCCCTTCCCCAGCCATGAGCTAGTTCTACTCAAGACTTGATGGATAGTCCACTTTAAAGAATAGGGGAGAGAAAACCCCTCAGCTCACGACCCAGCCACAGCACCAGGCGTGACTGGAGAGGACCTGACGTCGCCCTTGTGGACACTCACCACCTTAACAACAGAAGAGAGACATCACACAAATGTTGGGGACACCACACAACAGCTGAGGGATCTCAGCATAGGTCACTCCCATGCCTCTCAGACTGCACACTCCTGAAAAGACTGGAGGAGAAACCACACATGGGAACACATGTTTCCCATATGTTTTTCTGTGTAGAACACACCTGCACGGACTACCAGAGGGACCCCACTCTTGTGAGACCTACAGACAAAGCAGATGCCCCAGGCTCTGACACAGTGCTCAGTGGCAAAATCCAATAGCCACAGCTGAAAAGCTAGAGGGAAACTTCGAAGTTCATTCGTAACTAGTCTCAACACTACACGACAATCCAGTATCCCAGAGCACACTGTCAAGAGATGGTTGCTCATTTAGAAGACCCTTACATAAAAGTAGAAGAGAGCCATCCCAACAGATGTGCAAATCTCAGCACAGAAACCCAAGAAACATGAAAAAACAAGGCAATATGAAATCTCAGCACAGAAACCTAAGAAACATGAATAAACAAGGCAATGTGTCTCCTCTAGAAGTTCTCAACTCTCTAGTAACTGATTCCAAAGACAAGGAAGTAGATGAAATGCTGGGCAAAGAATTCAAAAGACTGATTTTAAAAATGAATCATTTCCAAAAGGATACAAATAAACAGCTGAATTAATTAAGGAAGACAACACAAGCTATGAAAGAGCAATTCAATGAAGAGATCCAGATCCAGAAAAGGAACCAGATGGAAATCATGGAAATGAAAAGTTCAAAAATTCAATGAAAAAACTCAGTGCAGTGACTCACCAATAGACTAGATCAAATGGAAGAAAGAAAGAATATCAGGGCTCAAAGACAAGGCTGATGAATTATCACATTCAGACACTAATAAGAAAGAAAAACAAAAAAGAATTAACAGGCCATACCAGATCTATGGGACACCATTAAAAGACCAACTTCTGTCTAATTGGAAGAAACGAGGGAGATGAGCTACGAGCTGAAGGTACAGAAAACCTATTCAGTGAAACAATAGCAGAAAACTTCCCAAAATTGGGAAAAAATGGTCATCCAGAAAATGAGGTATTTAGAACCCCAAGAAGACAACACTAGAAAAGAACTTCTTGAAGAGGTATTGTAGTTAAAATACAGAACAAAGACAGACTGTTAAAAGCTGCAAGAGAGAAGTGCCAAATCACTTATAAAGCAGCCCATAACAGCAGATTTCTTAGCAAAAACTCTAAAGGACTGTAGTGCATGGAATGATATATGTCAAGTCCAGAAAAAACAACAAAAACTGCCAACCTAGAATACTAGATCCAGAAAAGTTATTCTTCAGAATTGAAGAAGAAATAAAGTCCTTCTTTTTTTTAACTTTTTATGTTCATTTATTGGTGCATTGTAATTATACATTTTGATATATGTCAGGGTATGAACATCATACATGCACACATTGCACATTTAGCCCTCCCTTCAATCCACCCTATTCCCTCCCCCTACCCTCCCTTTCATGCTCTGAATAGTGATTGAGTCTTATAGGTTTGTGTATGTATAAACTAAAGGAATTCATGATGTCAAAACCAGTATTAGAGAGGGAAGTTGGGCATGGTGGTGCATGCCTATAAACCCAGCAACTGTGGAAGTCAAGGCAGGAAGAATGTACACTTAAAGCCCGGCTTGGCAATGTAGCAAGCCCCTGTCTCAAAATAAAAAGGGACAGAAATGTAGCTCAATGGTAGAGTGACCCTGGGTTCAATCCCCAGTACCAATAATAAAGATGATGATGATGATGATGATGGTGGTGGTAACAAACATACTTAAAGGGACTCCTACACAAAAGAAGAGGAAGATAAACATAACCAGGAGAGCGTGAGAAAGAATAAATATCACTAGAAGAGTGGATGAGCAAATGAGAATTAGAAGCAAATCAAGTATTAGTTCAGTAAACCATCAAACCTCTAAGGCACATAGGGAGAAAGATGTAAACACAGGTTATTTTAAAAAGTCAGAAGAAAAATTGAAAGGATCTAGTACATGCCTTTCAATAATAACCCTGAAAGTAAAGTGGTCTTAATTCTCCAATTAAAAGATTCAGACAGGCTGACTGGATGAAATCCAGTCAGAGGAGATCCAACAATTTCCTGCCCTCAAGAAACCTTCTATGCAGCAAAGGAAACTATCAAGAGCCTAATGAGAGGGGCTACAGAATGGGAGAAAATTTTCATCAGCTACTCCTCTGACAGAGAACTAATATCTAGAACATATCAAGAACTTGAAAATCTCAACACTAAAAAACAAAGATCCCAATAAAAAAATGGTCAATGGATCTTCATAGACACTTCTCAAAAGAAGAAATACAAACGGCCAACAGATATTTAAAAAAAAATGCTCAACATCATTAGCAATCAGGGAGATGCAAATAATCAAAATGACAATGAGATTCCATCCAACCCCAGTTAGAATGGCGATCATCAAGAATACAAACAACAATAAATGCCGGGGAGGATGTAGGCAAATAGAAACTCTTACACACTGTTGGTGGGATTGAAATTTACTATAACCACTATGGAGATCAGTATGGAACTTCCTTAAAAGACTGGGAATGGAGCCACCATATGACCCAGCAATACTACTTTTGGGGATCTTCCCAAAGGAATTGGAATCAGATTACTATTGGGATACACGCATTTCCATGTTTATAGCAGTTCAATTCATGAGTGCCAAACTATAGAAGCAGCCTAGGTGTCCATCGACAGAAGAATGAATTATGAAATTATGGTCTATACACACAATGGAATTCTACTCAGCCATACAAAAAGAACACAATCGTGTCATTTGCAGGAAAATGGACAGAACTCAAGAATATGCTTCGTGAAGTCAGCCAGTCACAGAAAGTGAAGGGCCATGTGTTTTCATTCACATGTGGAAGCTAGAGAGAAATAAAGAAAGAAGGAAGACCTCGGATGAATGAGGGGGACACTAGTGAAATGGAGAAAGGGAAACTGAAGAGGGAGCTGAGAAAGGGGAGATCTGATGATGGAAAACTATTCAAATGGTCCTTTGTTCACACATGAAGTAAATTACTTGTACAGATGTAAAGACAATCTATGTGGGGAAGCGGGTTGGGAAGTGGAGGGAAACACACATCGAATGCTGTGTGATGCATGTATGATGTATAATTACAATGTACCAAAAAACCCCCCAAAACATCTCATACCAATTCTCTTTGGACTGCTCCAAAAAATAGAAAGGAAGGAACCTTTCCAAAATCATCCTGTCGATCCAGTATTATCCTGCTACCAAAACCTGGCCAGGACACAATAAAACCAGGAAACTACAGACCAAGTCAGGTGTGGTAGTGCATGCCTGGAATCTCAGTATTTGGGAGGCTGAGACAGGAGATTTGCAGGTTCCATGCCAGTGCATGGTAATTTAGTAATACCCTGTGTCAAAAGAAAAAGTAAATAAAGGGTGGGAAGGTGTAGTTCAGAGATAGAAATCCCCTATGTTCAGTCCCCAGTACCACACACAAAAAAAAAGAAAGAAAGAGAAGAAAACTATGTACCTACAGACCAAAGAGATCAATATCCTTAATGAACATAGATGCAAAAATCCTCAATGAAATATTTGCAAATTAAATTCAACATATTAAAAAGATACATATTGCAATCAAGTTGGTTTCATTCCAGGGAAACGAGGTTGGTTCAACATATGCAAACCAACAAGTATAATACATTATATGCATATAATCAAGAATTTAAAAAAATCACATGATCATCTCAATAGATGCAGAAAAAGACCAATAAAACTCAACAGCCCTTCATGATAAAAACCCCGAATAAATTAGGTATAAAAGATCATAGATTGCCGGGCATGGTGGCGCATGCTTGTAATCCCAGTACTTGGGAGGTGGAGACTGGAGGATCTGGGTTCTCCACCAGCCTCAGCTACTTAGAGAGGCTCTCCGCAACTTCGTGAGACCTGGTTTCAATAAAGAATACAAAATATGGCCGGGGGTGTAACTTGGAGGTAGAATGCCCCTGGGTTCAATCCCCGGTACCACAGGAAAAAAAAAAGATCATAGATCAACATAATAAAAACTATCTATGACAGATCCATCATCAACATCAAACTGAATGGAAAAAAATGGAAAGTATTTCCTCTAAAATCAGAAATGAGAGAAGGATATCCATGCTCACCACCTCAAGAGATTGATACAGGCAGTGATTTCCTGAGTCAAACTCTGATAGCTCAGGAAAGAAAAGAACTGAGAAGCAGATTACATGCAATTAAAAAGTTTCTGCAAGCCAGGCATAGTGGCGCATGCTTGTCATCCCAGAACTTGGGAGGCCAAGACAGGAGGATCGCAGGTTCGCTGCCAGTCTCTGCAACTTAGTGAGACCCTGTTTCAAAATAAAAGAATAAAATCGGACTGGGGGGGGATAGCTCAGAGATTCTATGCCCCTGCGTTCCATCCCCAGTACCACACACACACACACACACACACACACACACACATACACACAGTTTCTGCACAGCAAAGGAAATAATCAATAGTGGATAAGATCAAAGCAATGTATGTATGTATGGAAATGTCACAGTAAAACTCATTAATTTGTGCAATTAATATGTGTGAATAATTATAATTTTAAAAAGAAATCTTTGCAAATGTGGCTGATAATTCCTTTGCCTAAACTAAAAGTGAGTGAATTGAATGTGATAGAACGTGAATGTCTCATGCCTCAGGGAGAGGGGCAGTTTTCCCTTGAGACCTTTGGTGAATTCTTAAGCTGCTAAAGGGAAGATTAAGAAACAAAGCAGAAACCAACTGGAAAGCTTGTGAACGTTTTGCAGAGTGCTGACAAGTGCGAACTTGGAGGTAGATCTGCTAAGGACAGTGTTAGAGGAAACACCCTAGGCTCGCCATCGGGATTCTAGGAGAAGGGCAGTTCAGAGACAGGGTCTGACAAAAACCACCCCGCTTCAATAAGGTATTGCACCCCCAATCACTTTGCTTTCCTACCTATAACATGATGGTTCTTTATTTTGACCTCTAAATTCCTTACAGCTCACGTGAATGAAGCTTTTCCTCAAACTCCCATAAATAGCATATTGCTAAAGAGTAGTTTTTGTTTCAACTTAAAAATAAAAGTGACGTTTTTAAGCTGGCACTCAGAGGATATCCCTAATGGTGACCTGGATTTCCCTCTTCTCCAAAACTCTTCAGATAGGAAAGCTGACAGAGCAACCTTGAAAGAATCTGTAACATTACATAAAGCGAAATTGAAATAACTACTCGGCTAGCAAAGACTTCATTCCTTAGAAGACTCAGGCTAAAGCCACCGGACGGCAAGGGACCCTCAGTACGTTTGCACACGTACAGCATGCTTACTCTGGGACGCAAATTGACAGTGTGACTCTGTTTCCCCAGAAGGCTACTAACCTGGTCGATTTGGCTTTTTAGCCTTTACGTGGTTAGCTGCAGAAACAGCATAGGACGAGGTGAAAGATCTGCTTTTCGTGAGAGACATCATTACTGGGTTACTCCAGGAATCAGAATTAACAGCGCTGGAAAGACAGAAATCAAACACTAATGAAGAAATTCTTCATTAAGTATCTGGCACCTCTTGCCAGAATTAAACCATCATTTTCATAATAGACATGCCCAACTCGAGTGTTGGCCTAGACTCATGTACCGGACAACTTTACTTCCAAATGACAAAATAAGTTATCTAAGCTCACCCTCTCCTGCAGAGACAGCTCAGCCTTCGTCCTGCATACCGGTTAATGAAAGAGAAGCATAAAAAGCCGGGCGTGGTGGCGCACGCTTGTAATCCCAGTACTTGGGAGGCTGAGACTGGAGGATCCGGGTTCTCAGCCAGTCTCAACTACTTAGCGAGGCCCTCCACAACTTAGTGAGACCTGGTTTCAAAATAAAGAATAAAAATAGGGCTGGGGGTGTAGCTCGGAGGTAGAATGCCCCTGGGTTCAATTCCCAGTACGACAAAAAAAAAAAAAAAGAAAGAGACACATAAAAATCAAAGCCATTCTTCTTCTACATCTATAATCACCTTCCTGACAGATTTTGAAGAAGAGCATTACAGACTCTTCTTTTAAATGCAGGTGTACTTCTAAGAGTGACTAATGCCATCCGCTACCTCTCCTGCTCTTTGCTATTGATTTTTCTTGGTGAATCTATGTTAAAAAAAACTCAATGCTTTTGAAACCATTCAAAGCCAATATTTTACTGCAGTATTTTCTTATGAAAGAAAGGTTAGCCAGGCGTGGCGGCACACACTTGTCATCCCAGTACTTGGGAGGCTGAGACAGGAGGATCGCAGGTTTGTGGCCAGCCTCAGCTACTTAGTGAGGCCCTCCGCAACTTAGTGAGACCCTGTTTCAAAATAAAGAATAAAAATAGGGCTGGGTGTGTAGCTTGGAGGTAGAATGTCCCTGGGTTCAACCCCCAGTACTGCAAAAAATTAAAATAAATAAAAAGAAAGGTTATTAGCAGCAGGCCTTTTGCCTATAATTTCTCTTGACTGGTAATGCCCTGGAAAGAAAGTGATAACCCAGTGGAGTCTCCTGGGAATGAGCCAATGATGGGCCTGATGCTCAGCACACTCATGCCATGGACCAGGAGAAAGGCAAAGGACTGTGCTCTTAGCAGGATGCCCTTGCTCTGCCTGCGTCGCTTCTGTAAATACATCTAGGATGAGCAGATCTATGGGGGTCGGGCTAGAGAATGTTACATAAGCCACGTAATGAATGGGATATGAATTTTGAAGAGAGTCCAAATCAAAATTTCTTGGCATGTATTGCTCCAAACCTCATATGTAAAATCGGAAACAGAATTCATCAGAATTGAGGAGAGAGAAAAATCATTCAGGAAGCTGTATTGGCAATCTTGGATTGTTCCAAGGGAAATGGGCTTGGTTTGGGATTTGCTAGCACCTGTGTCCTTTCAAACTCTAGTAAATTTGGTCCTGGGTAAAATCTATAATTTGCAGTGACTCTTAATTTGATATTTTGATCCTTTGCCAGTCTTAGACTGGCACTGTAGGCAGGATGTGCCTGGTCTGTATTAGTGGCTCATTGTAAAGAAACCTGAATTTGTTGGAACTGGAGGGTCAGGGATGGATGGGGATCGTTGTATAAGCTGCATAATTAATGGAGTATTATTTGGAGGGTCCCATAAACAAAAGGGCTCCTGCTGTAGGAGCAACATTGTGCATCGTTCCTTAGAAGCCGACATATTAAGTCCAAGCCAGAGACATGCAGGGAATGCACCAGCAGCCTCAGATCTCTCCAAGGGAAGGGTGTGGAGCACCTGCTCCAACACTACCTGTATCCTTTGATTATCAATCAATCAGATGATGAGTGACATCCACAATGTGTGTGGAGGCCAATCTGATGGTCTCACACTTGTGTTATAGATCTCATTTGTTCTCTCTCTCTCTCTTTTGTTTGGAGAGATTTTCTTCCACTATTGACCCAGATATTTAAAAACTTTATCTTTTCTCTTTATTTCTAATAGCAATTTACCACGTATATCCTAAAGGAGACATTTGAAATGTGGAATGATCATAAGTAATTACCCAACACAATTAAAGAAAGCACATGAAATATTTGTTTCATGTCCTGAAAAATCTCTTTTTTAAGCCTTTCATGAATGCAGGGAGTTTTGTGGATAATAAGATCAAAGAAAACTCTGTGTCTGAGGCAGGTAACTAACCAACTATTTCCTCATGGTGCTAGTGTTTCAACTTATTTTGCTGGATTAACTGATAGGATTTTTTATGATGAAATTCTATGCAATGTACATGTAATGTAAACCTAAATGTTTTCATTTCTTAGTACATTATATAATGAATAAATTATTTATTCTTCTATGTATATTTTTAATTTTTTTTTTTTTGCAGTACCGGGGATTGAACCCAGGGGCATTCTACCTCTGCGCTACACCCCCGGCCCTATTTTTTATACTTTATTTTGAAACCGGGTATCACGAAGTTGTGGAGGGCCTCACTAAGTAGAGAGAGAGAGAAAGAAAGAGAGAGAGAGAAAGAGAGAGAGAGAGAGAGAAAGAGAGAGAGAGAGAGCGAGCTGAGGTTGGCCACGAACCCAGATCCTCCGGTCTCCGCCTCCCAAAGTACTGGGATTACAAGCGTGCACCATCACGCCCAGCTTGTATATTTTAATTTTTTAAAAGTTTTTTGGTACTGGGGATTGAACCTAGGAGCATTCTGCCTCCGAGCTATAACCCCAGCCCTTTTTATTTTTTTTTTTTGAAACAGGGTTTTGCTAAACTGCTGAGACTGGGCTTGAACCTGCAATCCTCCCATCTCAGCCTCGCAAGTACTGGGATTATAGGTGTGTGCCACTGCGCCTGGCTGTATGTAGACTTTTATTTATTTATTTATTTATTTATTTATTTATTTATTTTTTGCGGTACCGGGGATTGAACGCAGGGGCGTTCTACCTCTGCGCTACACCCCCGGCCCTATTTTTTTATGCTTTATTTTTGAATCCGGGTCTCACAAAGTTGCGGAGGGCCTCACTAGGTAGAGAGAGAGTGAGAGAGAGAGAGAGAGAGATATCGCACGCGCATGCGCGCTGAGGTTGGCCATGAACCTGGATCCTCCGGTCTCCGCCTCCCAAAGTACTGGGATTACAAGCGTGCGCCACCACGCCCGGCGTATGTAGACTTTTAAAAGGTAAAAACTTAACATCATTTTTAATATCTCAACATACACGTTATGAAGACTACCTTAAAAACTATTACTGCTTTTTTTTCCAAATAAACACATGTAAAATGTGCTCACCTTGGAAGGTTTATAAAGTCCAATAGTAGAGTACCTTCAATGTATAGGGTTTATTGAAACCAAGATAAATAAAATCCTAGCCACTTAATACAAATTTATTATATTATAATATTACTAAAATGAAACAAGTCTATCTATATATACACACATTGGAGTTTATAGGTACTGTAAGTATATATTTCATTTATTGCTTTGTGAGATAATAGTTTTCAGCTTTTCATTGATTCTCACTTCCTGATTCCTGTTTAGGTCTCATCGATAGTTAATCATTTGGATTCTGGAGTCAGAAACAGCTTAGGGAAGCTTTATTTGGTTTTCCCACGCTAACACAGCAAGAGGAAAACTGTCTATGTGCCAATTCTGGAAGGTCTCAACCCTGTTCACAAACATAGATTTTATACCTTTTGTTCTCTTTTATTTTATTCATTTTATTTTTTTGTGGTACTAAGGATTGAACCCAGGGGAATTCTACCTCTGAGCTACAGCCCCAGCCCTATTTTTTAATTCTTTATTTTGAAATGGAGTCTCACTAAGTTGTGGAGGGCCTCACTAAGTAGCTGAGGCTGGCCGCGAACCCAGATCCTCCGTTCTCAGCCTCCCAAGTACTGGGATTACAAGTGTGCACCACCATGCCTGGCTTCGTTCTCTTTATAACATCTCCATCCTAAGGGCTACAAATCTGACTGGGCACAGTGTCTTTCCAAGACAGGGGTCAGTTCCAAGGTGGACTTGGAATGATTTAAGAGTGTGATGTATGTCAGCATTTCCTACTTCTCTGAAGACTGCTTTTTAATCCCCTGCATTTAGTCTTCCATCTAATCTACCCCTGCAATTACGCCACAGTTCTCTTCTCCTAATGACTCCTTACAGCGGGTATGTAGGCCCAGGCAGGCCAGTGGTCTCTTGGAACACACATGTCTACATGGCCTGGATGCTTCTAACTCTCTGCCCGGTGTCCGTACTACCAGACTGTCTGAAATCTCCCAGGAGAAAACTGTCCTGCTACGTGTCTAAAGGACATAAGTTAGGGACTTATGTCCCTCACAGAACCCCAATGAAAGGACAGGTGTGAAAAGGAAGAAATAAACTGCTAAAAGGCTAAAACTTCAGGGCTAAAACTCTAATGGGGTTTGAAACCAATCAGCAGTTTGAGCAATAGTTTCCCTACATGGATAGAGCTTTAACTGTGGTTTTTAATCAAGGACCCAAAGTAGTTGTAGTTAATGGCAATAGTATGGCCATTTACTTGTAAGTGGTTTTCCCTTAAAAGACTAAACCGTCTTCGGAGTGAATTGCATGTCTTCATAATGGTGAAAAAGTTCTATCACTTTCAGATTTTTATATGAGGACAGTTGGTTAGACAGTGGAAAGAACTATATACCCAGGAAAGACATCTGTGAGTATTTTTAGCAGAAAGCGAATGAGCGGGATATGCTATTCTTTATCTCCTTTGCAAATATTTGAGTCTGAGTATTTATTTTATAAGGCAGAATGACAGGATCCTTGGGAGTTAAGCTCATAACATTTCTTGGAACCCTCTTCCTGGTGATAATTTCAATTTCAGTTCCAGTATCATTTAATTGACTCAGAGAAGAGCAGGGGAAATGAGATTTGACCAGAAGTAATGAAGAATAACAGAAAGAAAGACGACACTGGAGGGGACGGGAGTCATTCCACGGAAAGAAAATCATGAAGCATTAACTACACTATGACAGAAAATTTAACTTTAATACTATTAACTATCATTGACCAGCATTTGCTGCTATAGACATTGGCAATGGTCAACATTTTTAAAGACAAATATTACCAGTGACTTCTCATTTTAACTTTCAGGCAATATTCCTGACATGTAGAAGTTTTATAAGACTCTAGGTAATGAGATGGAGTGGAATTGAACTGAGATAGGAAAGCATCGTTTGAGTGTGCTTCTGATTTTATAGGTTTACTGGAACACAAACATTTATACGGAAGGAACCAATTAAACGTTTTTAATCAAGAAAGCAAGAAAAGCCAGCAGTCATTAAATTCTTATGATCTGGAAGGTTTCCATTTCTCTGCCAATCTCAGTATGGTGCTTGATTTATATTAGAGGCTAAGATAAGGAGGAAATTACTTCTGATACTGCAATCACGTAATTCAACCAAGATGTGCATATTTTTCTTCATTAGGTCATTAATATAACTGATAATGCCTCCAAATCCTGAAACCATAGAGCAAATGTTCTCATAATTATTGAATTTATAGAAAGTATGCTGATTTCTGTCTAAATAGAAAAAAAACCACAATCACTTCCTTTAAAAGCCCTTGTTTTAGTAGCTGTTTTCTTCAACTTTCTTTCTAGATCTTTCTACTGTCTTTTCTTTAGCTTTGGTAATTCTGGCTTTTAAGTCCCTTTTATACTTTGGATCCTGAATTTTCCCCCAAAGGCCCATGTGTTAAAAGTATTGGTCCCTAATTTATGGCACTATTAGGAGATGGTAGAACCTGGTAGGAAAAAGTTAGATCATGGCGGGTGTGCTGCTCAAAGGGTTATGGGGTCCCCATCTCTTTCCGTTCTCTGTTTCCTGGCTGTCATGAGGTGGGGCCGGCCTTCTCGGCTACACATTCCTGCTGTGACTAAATGTGCCTCCACAGAGCCAAAGCAACAGGACCAAGTGACCATGGACTGACAGCTCTGAAACTGTGAGTCAAAATAAACCTTTCCACTTCATAAGTTGATTATATCCGTCATTTTGTCACAGTAATGGAAAGCTAACCATTGCTTTGCATAACTGATGTTAATATACTAAATAAAGTTGCTCTATCAGAGAACTATTCTACTGGAGGTGCAGTTCAGCAGTAGAGAATGTGCCTAGCATGTATGAGGCCCTGGGTTTTAGTCCCAATACTTCACACATATAAAAAGTTTAAACAACCAAATGTTTCGGCATACCTAGATGTTCTTAGGGAGAAGATCTAAGTTTCGATCGTGTCTTCTGCCTTCCTGGGGGGATGGGACAGCTGGTGGTTTGGTGAGCTAGAGGATTTAGACTGTCATCTGCAAATATCAGGCTGCAAACATCTGATGGAAGGACCTCAGTATGGGTCTCAATATAGTTAAAATCTAGTTTACCTGGATTCCAGACTCAGCTCTTTCCATTCGAGGTCACATCTCAGACCACCCTTCCCACTCATATTGAAGGCCACAGAACAAAACAGAAGCCTCCTTACCTGACAGTGATCCCTATAACTACACACCCTTTCCGTTTTCAAAGCTGGCCTCTAACCAACAAATACTGGGCGGGCCTCCCTCGTCTTGGAATTGATCATCCCTTTGCGGTAAGTAGCCCGCGGGTACGTTGTCTAACCTGGGTGAAGGCGCTTCGTGCAGCTTGATGCTGGCACTACGGTCCCTCCGGACTGGTGCGGGCTCCAAGGTGGGCAGACCCGTGGCTGAGGTGGTGGTCGTCCACGTCGAGGACACTCGTCTCAACAAGCCCGGGGGCAGACTCTTTCTCAGGCGCTAGGAAGGAGCGTTGATTTTGTTACCAAGCACATTTTGTATCGCTACCTTTTATGTAACATAATAGAAAGAAATCAGCTTTTAATCAGCAGTGCACTGATGACACTCTACTGGTTGGCTGTCACCTATCTAAGAGTTGGATGCTAGAAACTCAATAAAACAATTTTGGGCTAAAATAAATGAATATTATAATAATAAAACCTTGGGGCCTTCATTTCAATGCTTATGCCAATATGGAATTACAGACCTGAGGGTCAAGTTCCTCTGGGGTAGTTTTATATTAGAACAGTTCAATAGGACTTACGCAGCTACACACACATATGGTATTGGTTATTATGAGCAGAAGTTTTTCCACCACGGTCACTTGTTGGAGGCATGTATTCATTTATATCATCTCGCACAACAGTCTATTACCCCACATGTTACTGATTTGTTTTTACTATTTTGATTTATAAATTGCAGGAGCTAAAAGTAAGAATGTAACTCTCTCATGAAATGTACCATTTCTTTCTGGCAAATGTGATATAATCATCAAATGCAGGTAATGTCATCAGTTTCAACTTTTTTCTTTGTGGTACTGGGTTATGGAACCTAGGGTTGTTCTACCTCTGGGCTACACCCCCAGACCTATTTTATTTTTTATTTGAAACAGGGTCTCACTAAGTTGCTGATGGCCTCACTAAATTAATGAAGCTGGTCTCTAACCTGTGATCCTTCTATCTCAGCCTCCCAAGTACTGGGATTACAGGCACGCTCCATCATTTCTCCTCTGATCATACAGCATCATCAGCACTGAGGGAAAGTCTGGACTCCCCAAGATGAGCACCAGCACTCTTCAGAGGGTCTTAACCTTAAAACACAGGTTTCTCTTGATACTACATCAGGAATAGCCGTCCTAGGCAGCTCCTCTATCCACTTTCCCTTGCGGCTAATTCCTCCTAGTAAACCAGCGGGGTAGGCGTTGTTTATGAAGACACATTCTGCTCTTCTGAAGATGGTAGAGCTTTTGAAAAACCAAGTAGACAGCACCTTGGGACTCAAGAGCAGCTCTCATGCTCCACAGTTTCCAGCGGGCCCTAAGACTTGCATACGCATTCCAAAAAGCAACTGAGGGGGAGGCAGGAAGGGTGGACATTGCTTCCTGCTGGGTTTCTGGCCTTCAGTCTGTCTTGAGACCCTGAGGAATCAGTTGATCTTTCCCTTCATATTTTTTACTTTTGTAACGTGCTTTGGCATATCTTTCTCAGAGAAGTGGATGTTCAAAGGAAACTATATACATTGACAAAGTTAAGAGGATCCTATGCCTGAGTCAAGAGACTCCATATCAGGTACACAGATTTTTCTGATTGACCACCAGCTCAAGGGTACAGTTGCTTGTCTGATGAATGATAACCAAGTTGTATGAACTGGAGACCCCTGAAATTCTCACTTCTTTAGTCTTAATATACTTCTTTTTAACTACTCCTGAGGTCTGAGCCACTTGCAGGAGCCCACTCTTACATTTAGACTTTAGAAAAGCATTCATCTTACACTGGTAGAGCAGTCTGCATTGGGAATGCTTGGCTCAAGAAATTTTCAGATTTCAGGGTTGTTTTGACAGTGGAACAACTTTTTTGTAATATAATAGAAGGAAATGAGTTTTTAATTGGAAGTGAACTGACTAGACTTCATTTGCATAGACCTGACCAGTTGAGTAACCCAATACAAAAATCAAACCCCTCAAAATATGAAATTTTTTGTTATGTCAGTGTTCAAAATTTCAGGATTTGGGAACCATTTTTCCTAGTTCTGTGAAGAATGACATTACTATTTTGATAATAGGCATGGCATTGAATCTGTAGATCACATTAAGTAGTGTGGTCATTTGACAATATTTAATGTGCCTATATTGGTAGGTCTTTCCATCTTTATGAGGTATTCTTCAATTTCTTTCTTCAGTGTTCTATAATTACATTGTACAGGTCCTTTACCTCCTTGGTTAGATTTATTCTTAAGTATTTCTTTCATTTCATTTTTTTGAGGCTACTGTGATGGAATTACTTTCTGGGTTTCTTTTTCTTTTTCAGTGGTTTTTTTTTTACTGGTGTAGAGAAAAGCCATTCATTTTTATAAGTTGATTTTTGTATCTGGCTACTTTGCTGAACTTGTTGATCAGCTCTAGAAGTCGTGTGGTTGAGAGGGGCATGTGGTGGCGCATAACTGTAATCCCAGTATGTTGGAAGCTGAGACAGGAGGATAGTAAGTTCAAGGTCAGCCTCAAGAACTTAGTGAGACCCTGTTTCCAAATAAAAAAATAAAAAGGGCTGGGTTGTGGCTGGGAGGTAGAGTGCCCCTGGGTTCAGTTGCCAGTGCCAAAAAAAGTCTTCTGGTTGAGTTTTTTAGGTCTTCTTAGTATAGGATCATGCCACCTGCAAACAGAGATAATATCACTTCTTTTATCCTTACCTGTATCCCTTTAATTTCCTTCTCTTGCCTAATTGCTCTGGCTAAATCTTCAAGTTCTATATTGAATAAGAGAGGTGATAGTGGGCATCCTTATCTTCTTCCTGATTTGGAGGTATTTCAGGTTTTGGATTTTCAGACAAGGGGTGCTCAACCCTCATGTAAAAAGAAGGAATTGTATCATGTCTTCTTTTTACATATAAGTTTATATAAATCAGTATGGCCATTTTTGCTTTAAATAATCTAAACCCATTAACTAAACCATTCTGAGTTCAAAACTTGTATTTGAGAAATCCATAAGGGTACACTGAAGGATATCATACTAAGAAATCAAAGAACAAAAGAACATTTAATTTCAGAAGGTAAAATATTTTTAAAACCAATCCACCATAGAGTGGAACAGAGGTTTTTTTTTTTGCCTTTTCCTTTTTCTTTTTTTTTATTGGCTTATTTTATTACAAATTCTTATCACCTAGAACATAGCCTAGCACATAGAAATATAAACCTCGAGTTGTTGAGGATGTAGCTCAGTGGTAGAGCTCTTGCCTAGCATGTGCGAGGCCCTGCATTCAATATCCATCATCTAAAACAAAACAAAAAGGCTGCTTGACAGTTTAAATACAAGAGGTATCACAAAGAGGTAAATTTCCCTTTAGAGAAAGTTATCAAGAATAAGGACAGAGCGTTTATATTTAAATTGTTATTGTGTTTGTCACCATGATCAGCACATCTTCCCGAAGTACGTTGGATGAGTCAGAAAGTGGTGCTGCAGTGCCTGGGAAGAGTCTGTAGGTGGGGCTGTGGTACCTGGGAATAATCTATAGGTGGGGCTTCAGTGCCTGGAATGAGTCTGTAGGCGGGGCTGTAGTGCCTCGGAGGTGTCTGTAGGTGAAGCTTCAGTACCTGGGAGGAGTCTGTAGGTAGAGCTACAGTGCCTGGGAGGAGTCTGTAGGTGGGGCTGCAGTACCTAAGATGAGGCTGTAGGTGGGGATGCAGCACCTGGGAGGAGTCTCTAGGTGGGGCTGTAGTACTTGGGATGAGTCTGTAGGTGGAGCTACAGTGCCTGGGTGGGTGGGGCTGCAGTACCTGGGAGGAGTCTGTGCAGTACCTGGGAGGAGTCTGTAGGTGGGGCTGTAATACCTGGGATGAGTCTGTAAGTGGGGCTGCAGTACCTGGGAGGAGTCTGTAGGTGGGGCTGCAGTACCTAAGATAAATCTGTAG
>PVJS01007532.1:0-55764 GCA_004027185.1 Glis glis | reverse complement strand
AACATAGAGGATTTTGCCAGGCCTGCACCTAGGAGTCATGTCCCCTGGGTGGGTGAGGTCACTTGCACCTCCTGGATCGAAGAACAATCAAGTCTCTCCTCAGATAACAAGTCTTTATCGTCCTGTTTGGCAAAGCTTATACCTCTTAAGGCTGTGTTTGCATCTATGAGCCTGAAGCCAAAGAAATGGCTCCCCACAGCCCTGACCATGGGGGCACTGACCATGGTGGCCCTGTCCATGGTGGCACAGACCATGGGACAATGACCATGGGTGCACTCACCATGGACAATGACCATGAGGGCACTGACCATGGGGGCAATGACCATGGGGGCACTGACTATGGAGGACCAGACCATAACACTGATCATCAGGGCCTGAACATGGGGTCACTGACCATGGGCGCACTAACCATGGGGGCCCTGACCATGGGATACTGACCTTGGAGGCCCTGACTATGGGGGCACTGACCATGGGGTCTCTGACCATGGGGGCATTGACCCTGGGTCATTGACCATGGGGTTCCTGTCCATGGGACACTGACCATGGGAAACTGACAATGGGGGCCCTGAGCATGGAGGCCCTGACCATGGGGACCCAGACCATCAGGGCATTGACCATGGAGGCACTGAACATGGGGACACTGACCATAGAGGCACTACCATGGAGGCACTAAAAATGAGGGCAGAGACCTTGGGGGCTCTGACCATGGTGGCACTTAACATGAGGGCACTGACCATGGGACACTGACCATAGGTGCCCTGATATTCCAGCCATGACCATGGGGACACTGACAATGGAACAATGACAATGGGGGCACTGACCATGGACACTGACCATGGTGGCACTGACCATGGGTGCCTTGACCATGTGGGCAATGAACATGGGGGCACTTATCATGGGGACACTGAACATGGGACATTGACCAGGAGGGCCCTGACAATGGGACACTGATCATGTAGAAATGACCACTGGGGCCTTGACCATAGGGGCACTGACCATGGAGGCACTAACAAATGCACATTGACCATGTGGGCACTAACCATGGGAGGACTGACAGTGGGACACTGCCCATTGGGGCCCTGACCATGGGAGCACTGAGCATGGGAAAATGACCATGGGGGCATTGACCATGGGGGTACTGACCATGAAGGCCTTGACCATGGGGCATTGACCATGGGGTCCCTGAACATGGGGGCACCAACCATGGGAAACTGTCCATGGGGGCCATGACCATGGAGGCACTGACCATGGGGGCCCTGACCATCGGGTGACTGACCATGGAAGCACTGACCATAGGACATTGACCATAGGGGCCCTGACCATAGGGGCCCTGACCATTGGGGCCCTGACCATGGGACAATGACCATGGGGGCACTGACCATGGGGGCACTGGCCAAAGAGGCACTGACCATGGGACAATGACGATGGGGGCACTAACCATGGGGGCACTGAAAGTGGGACACTGCCCATTGGAGCCCTGACCATGGGGGCACTGACCATGGAAAAATGACCATGGGGGCCCTGACCATGGAGGTGCTGACCATGGGACACTCACCATGAGGGCCTTGACCATGGGGTCACTGACCATCGGTGCACTGACCATCGGCACACTGATCATGGAGGCCCTCACCTTGGGGACACTGACCATGGGGGCACTGACTATTGGACACTGTCTATGGGTGCCCTGACCATGGGGGTACTCACCATGTGGGCACTGACCATCAAGGCACTGACCATGGGACACTATTCATGGGTGCCCTGATCTTGGGATCCCTGACCTTGGGGTGTTGACCATGGGGGTATTGACCATGCGAGCCATGACCATGGGGCACTGACCATGGGGGCCTTTACCATAGAGGAATGGACCTGGAGGCAATAACCGTGGGGGCACTGACAATGGGACACTGACCATGTGGGCCCTGACCATGAGGGCACTGACCTTGGGACACTCACCAAGGGGGCCTTGACCATGGGGTCACTGACCATGGGGGCATTGACCATCAGCACACTGACCATGGAGGCCCTCACCATGGGGACACTGACTATGGGGGCACTGACCATGGGGGCACTGACTATTGGACACTGTCTATGGGTGCCCTGACCATGGGGGTACTTACTATGCAGGCACTGACCATCGAGGCACTGACCATGGGACACTTTCCATGGGAGCCCTGTCCTTGGGGCCCCTGACCCTGAGGGTGAATACCATGGGAGTATTGACCATGAGGGCCCTGACCATGGGGAACTGACCATGGAGGCAATAACTGTGGGGGCACTGACCATGGGACATTGACCATGGGGGCCCTGACCATGGGGCATTAACCATGGGGGTCCTGATCATTGGGGCCCTGACTGTGGGGGCCCTGAACATGGGGGCACTGACCATGGGACACTAACCATTGCTGCCCTAATCATGGGGCACTCTCCATGGAGACACTGACCATGGGACATTGACCATGAGGGCCCTGACCATGGGGGCACTGACCATGTGATCCTAACCATGGGGGCACTGACCATGGGGGCCCTGACCATGGGATACTAACCATGGGGGCACTGCCATGGGGGCCCTGACCATGGAGAACTGACCATGGGGGCCCTGATGATGGGATACTAACCATGGGGGCCCTGATGATGGGATACTGAACATGGGGGCCCTGACAATGGGGTACTGACCAGGGGGCACTGAACATGGGGGCTCTGATCATGGGGGCATTGACCCTGGGTCATTGACCATGGGGTCCCTGCCCATGGGACACTGACCATGGGAAACTGACAATGGGGGCCCTGTGCATGGAGACACTGAACATGGGGGCACTGACCATGGAGGCACTGACCATGGAGGCACTACCAGGGGGCACTAAAAATGAGGGCAGAGACCATGGGGGCCCTGAGCATGGTGGCACATAACATGAGGGAACTGATCATGGGGCACTGACCATGGGGGCTCTGACCATTCCAGCCATGACCATGGGGGCACTGAAAATGGGTGCTTTGGCCATATGGGCAATGACCATGGAGGCACTGAACATGGTGGCACTGACCATGGGGGCCCTGACCATGGGGTTCCTGACCAAGGGTCCCTGACCACTGGGGCACTTACCATGGGGACACTGACTATGGGACACTGACCATGGGGTCCCTGACAATGGGCCACTGACCATGTGGCACTGTCAATTGGGGCCTTGACCATAGGGGCACTGACAATGGGACAATGACCATGGGGGCACTAACCATGGGGGCACTGACAGTGGGACACTGCCCACTGGGGCCCTGACTATGAGGGCACTGAACAGGGCAAATTGACCATGGGTCCCATGACCATGGGAGCACTGACCATGGGACACTCACCATGGAGGCCTTGACCATAGGGTCACTGACCAATGGGGCACTGATCATCGGCGCACTGACCATGGAGGCCTTCACCATGGGGACAGTTGGTGAGGGTTCCCAGGGGTGAGGGCCAGGGAAACCAGAAGGGTGGGCGAGAGGACCCAGAGAAGAAGGCGTGGGGACCCAGTGGGGAGGACAAGGGTTCCCAGAGTGGCAGGCATGGGGACACAGATGGGAGGGTGAGGGTTCCCAGAGGGGAGGGCGAGGGAATGCAGAGGGGAGCTCGAGGGTTCCCAGAGGGGAAGGTGAGGGGACACAGAGGGGAGGGCATGACGACCCAGAGGGGAGGGCAAGGGTTGCCAGAGGGAGGGTGAGGGGACCCAGAGGGTAGGGCGAGGGAACCCAGAGGGAAGGGCAAAATTCACAGAGGGGAGGGCAAGGGTTCCCAGAGGGAGGGCGAGGGGACCAAGAGGGAGGGCAAGGGGACCAAGTGGTGAGGGTGAGGGGAACCGGTGGGATAGTGAAGGAACCCAGAGGGAAGGGCTAGGTTTCCCAGAAGGGAGGGCGAAGGGACCCAGAAGGGAGGGCAAAGGGATACAGAGGGAAGATGGAGGGGACCCAGAGGGGAGAGCAAGGGAACCCAAAGGAGAGGGGAGGGGGAAGGTTCAAAAAGAGGGAGGGTGAGGAGACCCAGAAGAGAGGGCGAAGAAACACAGAGGATAGGGCATGGGGACCCAGAGGTAGTGTGAGGATTCCCAGATGGGAGGGCAAGGATTCCCAAGGAGAGAGCGAAGATTCACAGAAGGGAGGGCAAGGTTTCCCAGAAGAAGGGTGAGGGGACCCAGATGGGAGGGTGAGGCGATCCAGAGGGGCGGGAGAGGGGACCCAGAGGGGAGGGCAAGGGAACCCAGAGGGGTGGGTGATGGGACCAAGAGGGGATGGGTGGGGATCCAGAGGGGAGGGCGAGGGTTCCCAGAGTGGAGGGCGAGGGTTCCCAAAGAGAGGGCAAGGATTCCCAGAGTGGAGGGCGAGGGTTCCCAGAGGGGAGGGCGAGGGTTCCCAGAGGGAGGGAGAGGGTTCCCAGGGTGGAAGGCGAGGGTTCCCAGAGGGAGGGCGAGGGGACCCAGAGTGAAGGGCGAGGGTTCCCAGAGGGAGGGCGAGGGTTCCCAGAGTGGAGGGTGAGGGTTCCCAGAGGGAGGGCGAGGGGACCCAGAGTGAAGGGCGAGGGTTTCCAGAGGGAGGGCGAGGGGACCCAGAGTGGAGGGCGAGTGTTCCCAGAAGGAGGGTGAGGGTTCCCAGAGGGAGTGTTAGGGGACCCAGAGGTGAGGCCGAGTGTTCCCAAAGAGAAGGCAAGGGGACTAGAGAGGAAGGCGAAGGAACCCAGAGGGAAGGGCGAGGGGATCCAGAGGAGATGGCGAGGGTTCACAGAGGGGAGGGCGAGAGAACCCAGATTGGAGGGCAAGGGTTCCCAGAGGTGGAATGAGGGTTCCCAGAGTGAGGGCGAGGGGACCCAAAGGGGAGGGCAAAGTATCCCAGAGTGGGGGGAGAGGGTTTCGAGGGGGGGCAAGGGAACCCAGAAGGGAGGGCGAAGATTCACAGAGGGGAGGGCAAGGTTTCCCAGAGGGAGGGTGAGGGAACCCAGATGGGAGGGCGAGGATTTCCAGAGGGGGGACCGAAGGTTCCCAGAAAGGAGGGTGTGGGAACCCAGAGGGGTGGGCGAGGGAACCAAAAGGGGAAGGCAAAGGGACCCAGAGGGGAGGGATGGGACCCAAATGGAAGGGCGAGGGTTCCCAGAGAGAGGGCGAGGGGACCCAGAGGGTAGGGTGTGTGGACCCAGAGGAAGGGCAAGGATTCCCAGATGGTTGGGCGAGGGTTCCCAGAGGGGAGAGCGAAGATTCCCAGAAGGAAGGGCAAAGGTTCCCAGAGGGAGGGCAAGGGGACCCAGAGGGAGGGCAAGGGGACCCAGAGGTGAGGGCAAGGGTTCCCAGAGGGAGGGCAAGGGGACCCAGAGGGAGGGCAAGGGGACCCAGAGGTGAGGGCAAGGGTTCCCAGAGGGAGGGTGAGGGGACCCAGAGGGAGGGCAAGGGGACCCAGATGGGAGGGCGAGGGTTCCCAGAGGGAGGGTGAGGGGACCCAGAGGTGAGGGCAAGGGGACCCAGATGGGAGGGCGAGGGGACCCAGAGGGGAGGGCAAGGGGACCCAGAGGTGAGGGCGAGGGTTCCCAGAGGGGAGGGCGAGGGGACCCAGAGGGGAGGGCGAGGGGACCCAGAGGGGAGGGCAAGGGAAGCCAGAGGGGCAGGCAAGGGTTCCCAGAGGGAGAGCGAGGGGACCCAGAGGGGAGGGCAAGGGTTCCCAGAGGGGAGGGTGAGGGTTCCCAGAGGGAAGGCAAGGGAACCTAGAGGGAAGGGCAAGGGTTCCCAGAGAGGAGGGAGAGGGTTCCCAGAGGGATGTTAGAGGGGACCCAGAGGGTAGTGCGAGGGTTCCCAGAGGGGAGGCCGAGGGTTCCCAGAGGGTAGGGCGAGGTTTCCCAGAGGGGAGGCCAAGGATTCCCAGAGGGTAGGGCGAGGGTTCCCAGAGGGGAGGGAGAGGGTTCCCAGAGGGATGTTCGAGGGGACCCAGAGGGGAGTGCGAGGGTTCCCAGAGGGTAGGGCGAGGGTTCCCAGAGGGTAGAGCGAGGGGACCCAGAGGGTAGAGCGAGGGGACCCAGAGGGGAAGGCAAGAGGACCCAGAGGAGAGGGCGATGGTTCCCAG
This sequence comes from Glis glis, assembly GCA_004027185.1. Classification (NCBI taxonomy): domain Eukaryota; kingdom Metazoa; phylum Chordata; class Mammalia; order Rodentia; family Gliridae; genus Glis; species Glis glis. The sequence continues at coordinate 49,683 of PVJS01007532.1, read as the reverse complement.
AGGGAGGTCAAGGGGACTCAAAGGGGAGGGCGAGGGTACCCAAATGTGAGAGCGAGGTGACCCAGAGGGGAGGGCGAGGGGTCACACGGGGGAAGGCGAGGGTTCACAGAGGAAGGGCGAAGGGATCCAGAGGGGATGGCAAGGGTTCACAGAGGGGAGGGTGAGCAAACCCAGAAGGGAGGGAGAGCATTCCCACAGGGGGCGAGGGTTCCCAGAGGGAGGATGAAAGGACCCAGAGGGGAGGGGGAGGGTTCCCAGAGTGGGGGATGAATGTTCCCAGAGGTGAGCGCCAGGGAACCCAGAGGGGTGAGCAAGGGGACACAGAGGGGAGGGCGAGGGGACCCAGAGGGGAGGGCGAGGGTTCCCAGAGGGGAGGGCAAGGGGACACAGAGGGGAGGGCAAGGGGACACAGAGGCGAGGGCGATGGGACCCAGATGTGAGGGTGTGGGGACCCAGATGTGAGGGCAAAGTGACCCATAGAGGAGGGGACCCAGAGGAGAAGACATGGGGGCCCAGAGGGAGGGGCAATGGGACCCAAAGGGGAGGGCAATTGTTCCCAGAAGGAGGGCGAGGCAACCAAGAAGGGAGGGCAAGGGAACCCAGAGGAAGTGTGAGGGTTCCCAGAGGGAGGGCGAGGGTTCCCAGTGGGGAGGGCTAGGAAACCCAGAGGGAAGGATGAAGGTTCCCAGAGGGGAGGGCGAGGGGACCCAGAGGGGAGGGCAAGGGTCGCCAGAGAGTAGCTCGAGGGGAACCAGAGGGGAGGGCAAGGGGACCCAGAGGAAGGGCGAGGGGATTCAGAGGGGATGGCAAGGGTTCAAGGAGGGGAGGGCGAGGGAACCCCGAGGGGAGAGCGAAGAGACCCAGAGGGGAGAGCAAGGGTTCCCGGGGGGGGGTTCCCACGGGGGAGGCGAGGGTTCCCAGAAGGGAGGGTGAAGGAACCAAGAGGGGTGGGCAAGGGGACTCAGAGGGGAGGCAGTTGCGACCCAGAGGGAAGGGCGAGGGAACCCAGAGGGAGGGTGAGGGGACCCAGAGGCGAGGGCGAGGTTTGGGGGGGACACGAGGGTTCCCAGAGGAAGGGCGAAGGGACCCAGAGGGAGGGTGAGGGGACCCAGAAGGGAGGGCATGGGTTCACAGAGGGGAGGGCAAGGGAACCCAGGGGAGAGGGTGTGGCGACAAAGAAAGAGGAATGAAGGAAGAAAAGAAGGAAGGATGGAAGGTCTTATTTAGCTCACAGTTTTGGAGGTTCAATGTCTAAGATTGAGCCAGGCATGGTGACTCAGGTTTGTAATCCCAGTACTTGGGAGGCTTAGAGAAGAGGATCGCAGGATCGCAGGTTCATGGCCAGCCTCAGCTACTTAGTGAGGCTGTCTGCAACTTGGTGAGACCCTGTTTCAAAATAATGAATAAAAAAAGGCTGGGCATGTAGCTCAGAGATAGAATACCTCTGGGTTCAATCCCCAATACCGTAAGACCCTGTTTCAAAACAAGAAAATATAAAAAGGCTGAGGGTATCGTTCAAGGGTAGAATGCCTCTAGGTTCAATCCCTGGTACAACAAAATTAATAATAATAATAATAATAATAATAATAAACATGGGCCCAACGGAAATTATTCCAAAGTACAGAACTTCAGGGAGGAATAACAAGTTTATCATGTTTCTGAAAACCATGGCCTGATAACCACTGTTGTCATCAGTATGTATAAATGTCCTCATTTGTTTCATTTTCTTTCTCTTCTTTTTTCTGACCTAACATTTCTATTCCCCTGCCTCATATCCACCACCCTAAGAAGGTACCCACCTTAGAGTATATGTTGTGTCTTCTTTGGTATATATGTATCTATGAAAATCATAAAAATTATATATTTGCATTTTAGATGTAACACAAAAGAGATTGGGCTGTAGTTCTCAATACAAATATATAAAATCAACGTCGGGCGTGGTGGCGCACGCTTGTAATCCCAGTACTTTGGGAGGCGGAGACCGGAGGATCCGGGTTCACGGTCAGCCTCTGCTCTCTCTCTGTCTCTCTGTCTCTCTGTCTCTCTGTTGCTCTCTCCTTAGCGAGGCCCTCCGCAACTTCGTGAGACCCGGTTTCAAAATAAAGTATAAAAAATAGGGCTGGGGGTGTAGCGCAGAGGTAGAACGCCCCTGCGTTCAATCTCCGGTGCCGCAAAAAAAAAAAAAACAAATATATAAAATCAGATGATAATAAATATTATGAAGAAAAATTAAGCAGGGTACAGACTCAAATGATTAAGCAGGGTACAGACTCAAATGATTGTGGATGGCATCTCTGAAGAGTAGAGATTCGAATCTCTACTGAACCAAGGAAGAAGAGGTAGAGGAAACCAAACAGTAAGTTCAAAGGCCCTGTGGCTGGAGCATTAAATATGTGTTTCAAATGATCCTCATAAGTTTCTTGGAATCACCCACCAGGCCTCACTGGATATTGTATCTTGAGCCCCAGAGACTCGCTTGGTTCTAATTTTGATGGTTTGCAGCACCTGGTGCCAGGGTAGGGCTGACTCTGGAGTTGTTAACACCTTGTAAATCTGTTCCTCTAAGTGGCACCATGTGTGTATGCTTTGGTACAACAGTAATTGCGGTTTTGATTTTAATTAGAGGAAGCCCCCTGGGATATTAGTTATGTGCTAGCTAAGGCAGTTAAACATCCTCCCTCAGAGTATGCACGGCTCAGGCCTTGCTCTAGTTGCTGGGCAGGCTGGTCATGGGGTCACCTAGGGAGCTCAGGGCTGCAGATGTGACAGGGAAGCTGAGAGAGGCCATCAGTACATGTGACCGCCAGCCTCTTCTTCCAGAATGGATTCCTTGTGTTGGCAGCAGCTCTGTGAAAGAAGAGATCAGAACTTCTTGCCCCATTTAATGGGGAAACAGAGGCAAGACTTTCTTAGATTTTCTTCAGGCAAAGAAAGTTGTTGTTTCAATTTCATGCCATTCAATTGTTCACAAAACATTAACAAACCCCTACTGAGGGCCAGGGTCTGTGTAAGCACTAACCACAAAAGGATGAACAAGTGTGGTTGCTGCTCTCCAGGAACTTAAGAGCATTTCCCCATTTTGATTCTGCTACCTGAGTTTTCTGTGCCTTGGACAGTATTATCACTGCTATAATCCAAAATGACTGACCACACAACTTAGAGGAAGGAAGATTTATTTGCTCACAGTTTCTTGGAGATTCCAGGTTTAGTCCATGTGAGGCCGTGGTCTACAGAGCTCAGGGCATGGCATCAGGAAGCAGAGAGAGGAAGAGAGCAAGGAGATCATGGAGGCTGGAAGCAGAGAGCAAGCAAGCAAGGGGATTCAAAGTCACAAGCACAGTCCCTAAGGCCACACCCCTGGGCACCCACCTGTCCAGCCACACCCCACCTGCCCAGGTTACCACCCAATGGATTTATCTACTGATGAGATTACGACCCTCATGACTTAACTATATCAGTCTATATCAGTGTACATTCTATATCTGACCATAGCATTCTGTCTCTAACAGGAGCAGTTCTGACCTACCAAACCAGAGACTTGAAATCTAATCTCTAATCTGAATCACCTCTTGGGCAGAAACTAAGGGTGTCTGGTGGTTAGTTCATGGGCTCTGAGTATTGCCAGGACTTCCTTTCTCCTCTCTCCCTCCCTTTCTTCTCTCTCTCCTCATCTTTTTTCTCACCTTCCCTCCTTCTCCAAGTATTTTTGGAGCACCCACTGTGTCTCCTGGGTGCCCTCATGGAGCTCACAGTCTAGTTAGGAAGACAGATAATGGACCGGTACATTTACAAATCGGGTCACTACAGACCCTGAAAGGTGCTAAGAAGGATATAGAGTGTCACAATAAAGATTAGCAGGTGGGTCAGGGACATTTTTCCTGGGAGGTGACACATAAATGGACCTGAAAGATGAGAAGCAGTCACCCAAGTGGAGCCCTATGGGAACAGAAATCCAGGTGAATGGAACAGAAAATGTGAGAAGACAGAGGGAAGGCCAGTGTGGATGGAGTGCCCGAACCAGGGAGAGAGGGACTAAAAAAGGTTGAGCAGTGGTCAGGACCTTGTTGTCCATGCGCAAGAGCTGGGGTTTATGCCAAAGATAAGGGGGAGTTTTGCAGAACCTTAACCAGGAGTGTGTCGGGCTCTGGTTTATGATACTAAGAGATCATTCTGGCTGCTATGGGGAGGATGCTTTGACAAGGGAGTCAAACGTGGAAGTGGGGAGAAGGTCAAGAGTCTGGGTACCACCCAGGCAAGACTTGACAGCATTCTGACCTGGGTGTTAGCAGTGCCTGTGGAGAAAGTAGACTTGGGGATATGTCTAGAAAGTAGGACTTGGGGGTATGTTTTGGAGACAGAATAGACATGATATGCCCAAGGATTGTATGCGGGACCTGGGGCAAGCGAGGAACCAAGGATGACCCTGGAGTTTTCAGCCTGAGAAACTAAATGGATGAAGTAAAGAAGCGGCATGTTTGGAAGTAATGATTCAGGTCCCACTTTGGATGTGTTAGTGCTGAGGTGCTTGTGAATGATCCACGTGGAGATGTTGAGTGAGTAATTGGGTGTCTCAGGCTGAACTCGGGGGACAATTCTGGGAAAGGGAAATAAATGCAGGAGCTCATTGGAGTCACCTGGGGAGGTTTCTAAACTGCAGGTGCCCAGGACATAATGCAAACAGACCATTAAAATCAGAATCTCAGCCAGGCGTGGTGGTACACACCTGTAATCTCAATACTTGGGAGGCTGAGACACAGGGATTGCAAGTTTGAAGCCAGCCTCAGCAAACTTAGTGAGACTCTCAGCAACCTACCAAGACCTGTTTAAAAATATTTATAAATGAAAATATAAAGGTTGGGGGTGTAGCTCAGAGGTAGAATGCCCTGGGTCCAATCCCTAGTAACATGCACACACACACACACACACACACACACACACACACGTCAGAATCTCTGCGGGATGGGAAGAAAACATTTCAAGGATCTCAGGCAAGTCTAGTATGCAGCCAGGGCTGAATGCTGACTGAGACAGAGCAATGAGAGGTCTCAAGGTGTGGTTCCCAGGACCAGCACCTGGAACTTGGTAGAAATGCAAATGTTCAGGTTTCGCTCTGGACCTCTGGAATCAGACACTGGGTGGAGGGACCCAGTAGTCTATGCATAACAATGACCCCTGCCCCTGGCCAGGTGATGCAGATACAAGTTTCCACTATCTTCTAGCTTTGAACACGGATGTGATGCTTGGAACTGTAGCAGTGATCATGTGAACATGAGGCTACAAATTTGCAGACAAAAGGCAAATGGTTGCTGGATGGCAGAGTGGATATAAATGGGAAGTGGGAAGGAGGAGAGGAAGAGCATGTGAGTGAGCACTCAGGTCCTTAATCACAGCACTGAGTCCATGAAGCAGCCCTGGAGCTTCCTGCTTCCAGGCATCTCGTTTGTGAGATATTATTGTTTAAGCTCTTGTTAGTCGGGATTCTGCTACTTGCAGCTGTAACCATTCCTAACTGACATGGGAGTGTTCTTAGCTACTTCTGGAGGATGGGAAAACGGGAACAGAAAGTGTTTTGAGGGCCTCACAGCAGTGAGGAAGGGCCAGGGTTCTAAACTATTTGGACTTACAGACTCACTCACACAGACTTGTTCCTTAGAACACTGTCTCCTGCAGGCAAAGCCCATATCTGTACAAATCCTGAGGACACCACACTGCGGCTGAGATCAGAGTGGCAGTGGGGACAAGTGTTTCAGACAAAAGCTACAGTGTGATCAGAAGGTTGGAAGGCCACAAAGGACTGACAGTATTGACCTTGAGCTTGGCCGTTGAGGAAGGATCACAGGTTAAGACTGGAGGGGTCTGTGTCATGGTAGGTCACATTCCCGAGTGTGACCTTTCCTGTACCCAAGCCCTTTGCTGTGTGACTTGTCAGCTTCCCCCTCAATCATTGGAGCATATGTCCCCATCTGATGGTGCTGAGCGTGGCTACGTGACTGTCCTCGGCTGGTGGAATGTGGGAGCACTGGCAGAGCACTAGTTCTGAGCTCAGGTCTGAGCTCTCTCATGTGCTTGCACTCGCCTCTCGGGCTCCTTCCATGGCCACGGGAAGGATGCACCACGGGTAGTGTGTGAGTCAAGGGGGTGAGAGCCATGGCGAGCAGACATGCCCTTGAGTTTGGAGCCCAGCCTGACCTCCAGCTCCATCAGGGAGAATAGGTGACTGTTGTTTTAAGCCCCCAAGCTTTGGGGGTAGTTGTTATACAGCACTGTCAAGACAACTGGGGCCGCGCTGTAGTGGGGCAGGGGCACCCCACGATCACAGTCTAGGAGGAAAGTCAGACATGGACACATGCAATTCAAACCAGGGAGTGGGGCTGAGCGAAGATGGAGAAGGAGCCCAGCGGAGGCTGTGGCAGCATCATTGGATGGATGGACCTGGCGGGCAAAAGGGATGGGTGAGTGGTGTCCGAAGTACAACACAGGCCAAATGCACAGCCACCACAGTGTGAGAGGAAAGCCCCAGTGGCAGCTGCTCTTCTGTGGTGACTGTTCACTTTCTGCTCTGCTCTGGGGCCTTACACATTGCTCTTTGCAAACCTCACGGAAACGTGACAGGTAAAATCTACCGACATGGGTTATGTTCCTTTTACCTTTCCAATGCATCCTTGAGCCACTCCATGCCTTGTGAAGAACTCTCAGTGTGTCCCTGCTCCCATTCCGTCCCCCAAATCTCAAGGGGAAACAATTCTGCTCAGTTCGCAACTGTTGTTGTTTTCTGCGGCTACATGATGGCTCTGTTGAGCACCGGCCAGTGAAGCAGGAAGGTCCCTGGTTCTCAGATTCTGGGGTTGATCCAGAACAATTCTCTAGCTCACTGATACCCAGTGGGTTTCAGGGTTTTAGCTCTTTCTGGTCTACATGTCCTGGCTCAGTCACTGTCCCCTATTAGGGTAATGTGAGAATTCCACAGCTAATGAAGGTGAAGAAGTAAGACAGGTGCCCGGCATATGTCAAGTGCTAAGTGCATGCTCTGGATTTTTATTAGTCCCCCAGCACCACCTCTAGACCAGCTCGGGTTGGTTCAAAGGCGTTTTTAGCCTCAGTCCCAACTGCAACTATCCCAAACCTCTTCAAGGATGTGCAACCCTGATTGTGAGTCAGGGTGGGGTGGAGAGGGTGGGGCGATGGAGATTTCTTTCCTTAGTGGGCTTTCTTCTACACCTTAGCTTGAACCAGCCTGACCCATCAGAATGGGTGTCCCTGATTGTGGTGGTCACTGTGATGAGCTGCCCAGAGTCCTATGCTTTGCAGCACTGGGGATCGAAGTCAGGGCCTTGTATACGCCAGGTGACAGAAAGCCTGGGCACCAGCACCTGAGAGTGGTCTCAGCTCGAGTGTGGCCGCATCCCAGGCAGCACCTTTCCTATACAGCATGCATTTGGTGAATGGGCAAGGAGTGTGTTCAGATATTTTGGCCTCTTTGGGGACAGACACCGTGAGGGGCAGTTCTTGCTCTCGACTTCCTCTCCAGGTTGGCCACGTTTCTATCGGGTCACATTCAGCCCAATGTGTCCTCCTGCTCTATCGCCTCCTCTCCTTCCTTCTACAGATGCTGATCCCTAAGAGACACCTTCTACCCAAACCCTGGCTTGGTGTCTGGCTGTACAGAGCCTGCAACACTGAGGGCCCCACCTCGGCTCTTCCACCTCTTCTCCCTGTAGGATCCAGGTCTCCTCGTACATGCAGGTCCTCCAGGCAGAAGGATGGGGCAGGGGACCTCTGTCAGGCCACAGAGGCTCCCCTGCAGCCTCTCACGGATAAACAGAGCCAGCTTTCCTGGCATTGTCGTGGCCAGTGCCCTCCCTCAGCCAGCGGAATCTAAGATCTCATTGTTTCTTCCCAGTCAGCACAAAGGGTGTTGGCTTATATCACCTTGTTTTACTTTGTGCTAAATTGGTTCTTGTCCCGTTAGCCTGGGAGTTCCCTTTCTCCTTGAGCACAGGGAAGATTTTACTCATCTCTGTACAAGAAGGGCGCTAATAAAAGTGTGTCAAGTGAATGCCCATGTCTCACTTCCTGCCTTGGACTGTGAGATCCTTGAGGGGACTTTGTGTCTGTCTCATGCTTGCTGGGTGCCCGAGGCCTGGGTACAGCCACAAAAAGTGCCAGTTAGTGGTCCTTGGCTAGGGGGATGGAGGAATGACTGCATGCCATGAACACTGGCCACTAAGAGCAGAGGGAGACCACAAATGCCCCAGTGAGCGCCACTGGGAGAGAAGGACTGATTCCAACATGGCCACAGGGACCTTCCAGGGACAAAGCTTCTGAGCTGCACTAGGCTGGTGCGCTGGAGGGGAGGTACCTCATGTGGAAGGGACAATGTGTATGGAATCAATCCAACTTCTGCCCTCCCAGCATTCTTTGGGAGGTCCTCCCTGGTCCTGCTCTGAGGAACAGCCTCCACTCTCAGCCCGGGCGGGGTTCACCTCCTCCCCAACCCCAAGCTATAAAGGTGAGTGGATACAGGACTCAAGCCTAGCCATAGATTGTTTGGGGATGGGCTATCAGCCTAACCAGGCCCATAAATGTCATTCTGCCTGAGGACATTTGCTCAGAACTTCTAGGAAAGAGCAGAATGTCATATTTGGCCATCTGAAGCACCTCAGCCTTGTCCTCATAGTCACATTATGGCTGCTGCAAATCCAGGTATCATACCCAGCCATGATAAAGACCATAGGTGGAAAAGGGACCATGCCTTCCTCTGTGGCTTGCATATCTACAGTCTACATTGGTGTCACATGCCCAAAGAAGTTGCATTAGACAATAAATTCTCAATGGGAGCAATATTGCTTCCAAGGGTATAAAAATTCATTTGGGAGTGCAGTGTGACAAAATCTTAGATATTGCAATGATTCGTGGCCCTCCGAAGGACCACAGCACATAAATAGATAAAAGTATGAATTGCTGTTATAGTTTCATGGGAGCCACTGTTTGGATAAAGAATTTCTAAAACAGTAACTCACGGGGTCAGTAATGGGGAGCAATAATGGAAGATAATAATGAAGAAAAGAGTGAGAAGCATTGCCAACCATGTTTTACTCCTGTGCTAGTCTGCTCTGGCTGCCATAACTAAATACCACAGACCGGGTAGCTTAGACAACAGAATTATATTTTCTCACTGTTCCAGAAGCAGAAAGTTCAAGCTTAAGGTGTCTGCAGACTTGGTTTCTGGTGAGGCCTCTCTTCCTGCCTTGTTGCCACCACCTTCTCACCGTATCCTCACATGACCTCTTCTCTGTGCATGTATAGGTAGAGAGAACACTCTGGTGTCCCTTGCTCTTATGAGGATACGAATCCTATCAAGTTAGAATCCCACCCACAGGATGTCATTTAACTTTAGTTATTGCTCTTAAGACTCTGCCTCCTGCTACAGCCACACTGGGGACCAGGGCTTTGACATGAGTTTGGATGGGGTTACAATTCAGTCTATAACCCACCCTGCGACAGAGCCCCTCTCCTCTGAAATGCCAGCAGAAGGAGTGAACCAAGCCTTACCATAAGAAAGCGGGGCAGAGGCCATGGCCTGGGGAGTCACCTGTGGCTGCTATAGGGACTCCTCTTCCCCTGGTGCTGGGATCTGAGTTGCTGGGATGGACAGCGACGGCTGCTGGGGAGCTAATAAGCACATACACCCACACTTCATGTTTAAATTAGCTAGACTGAGCCACCTGCTGCTTGTCATGGTTGTCACCATATAGCAGCTGGCTCCTGCAGTAAGTGAAGCCCTCCTAGCAGTTTCTTACATAACAAATGGTCCAGGGGCTTACTATGGGGAGTTAGTGGTGGCAACCCAAGCCCAGAGGATGCTCACCGGGCAGCCTGTTCAGCAGTCAGAAGCAATGGCTGCGCATGTGTGTGGCTAGACCTTAAAACATGGTGTTAAAAAAAATGTGGCATAGTTGGGCATGGTGACGCATGCTTGTAATCACAGTACTTGGGAGGCTGAGACAGGAGGACCGCAGGTTCAAGGCCAGCCTTAGCAACTTAGTGAGGCCCTCCACAACTTAGTGAGACCATGTTTCCAAATAAAAAATAAAATAGGGCTGGGTGTGTAGCTCAAAGATAAAACACCCCTGGGTTCCATCCCCAGTACCACATAAAAAAATGGTGTGAAAAAGCTAAGAAACGATGACATTAATGGCACTCATGTAAATCAAAATCATACATACAGAAAATGCCAGTGCACATTTTCCAAGGGCACAGGCATATTTAAAGACATAGGCCAAACATCTTAGGGGGTGTCAAGGTGGGGGAGGATGGCAGCAGGGATAGGGCACAGAAGGGACAAATAATGGAAATAATAGACAAATTATTATATAAAAAGGGAGGGGTCTCGCCCTGGTGACAAGGGAGTGGCTGGAATGAAGACATGTGATGAACTCTCTATACCTGGCTTCCAAGTAGGAGGAAACAGGAAATGGGCATCCCTTCAGGGGCCCAAGGGGCAGGTCTGCATGGCTGGGGCACAGGGGTACATGGAAAGGCAGGGAAGATGAAATTTGAAACCCTTCATGGCACCTCTCCTGGAGGAGGCTCTGTGGGCAGGGTGTAGAGCTGGTTTTGAGGACAAGGGGAGCTTGAGAAAGTTTTGGAGCAGAAAATCATATGCTCTAAGTTAGGTCTTTGGAAGGTCACTCTTCCAGTTGTGAGCAGTTGGATTGGGATGGAGAAAGAGGAAGTGCAGAGATGCTCTTATTAAAGTTGTACCTATAGAAAAATGACATGGACAGCATACTATCAAGTGGCTCTGGTTGGGGAAGGCCAACTGGGGGACTTTGAGACCCTTCACACTTTCTTGGCTCAATTATCTACAAGTCCACGCAGCGAGTGTGCATGGGAACTTTGGGCTATGCCAACACATTGATGTTCTGTGCAGAGTGTGTTGTATGCATTTTCTCAGCTGATCCTTGTGGTACCCAGCAGTGTGGGGGGGTGCTCTGCTGCTCTCCATTGTAGAGGTGTGGAACAGGAGGCTCGGAGCCCCCCTCCTCACGGAGAAAGCAGGCTGACACTCAACCCACTCTCTTCCTATTTATTTTCTCTTTTCCAGTCTAATTTTGTGCATATTTTTTCTATTTAAAGTTATTTGTTGGCAATAGAATACAGTACTCAGAGAGACAAAAATACCCTGCATCTCCTTAATGAGGAACAGTGGACGCTCCCTTAAGGAGAGAGGGGAGAAACAGCTCCGGGCTGACAGCAAGGCAGGGTAGAGGGGCTAGGGCTGGGGCGGATGGGGCTGCAGATGAGAAGGACTGGAGGGGCAGAGGAGGAGATCGATCTGCAGGAGGGCCTTGGTCACCTCTTCTCTGTAGACCTCACATGTCTCACCTGTAAGATATAGGCAGAAAGTAGACCAGGAAATTTATTTCCAACACACTTCCCAAGGTCTGCATGCCAGCTTAAAACACAGATTTCCAGGCCCCAGCATCCCAGGGACAGGGCCTGGGGCATCTGTATTTATTTTCAAGTACCCAAGGCCGGTCAGGAGGGCTGGCAAGAGCCAACTGACATTCCAGGGTTCTGGGAGCAATAAAGGTTGTTCATACCCTCATCCTCCTTAAAAAAAATACATTTGGGGGTTAGGGATGTGGCTCAGAGGTTGAGCACTTGCCTAGCATATATGGGGCCCTGGGTCCCACCCCCAGCACCAAAAGCAAAACCAAAACGAGCCATTATATTAGCTTCCTCCCCTCCAGACCACCACCTTGATGATTTCATTATGCCTGCATTTTCTTGATTCCAAGACACCTTCCTTTCTCCCCTCACAGATTCAACTTTTCTAAAATCAGATCAAGTCTTACAATTCAATATGGAAAGATTTCCTTCATTCCCCGAAAAACCACGGCTGAGTTAATGGCTCATCTCCTAGTTTAGAGCATCGTATAATCACAGAAAGACCCTACAATACACTTGTGAGCGGAGAACTCAGAAAACACAAAAATAGAAATCACAAAGAAGACCACGAAATCATCCATTGTCCTACCCGCGGAGGGATCTATTCCCAACATTTTGTAATATTTCTTTCCTGTCCCTTATGTTTGTTGTTCTAGACTTTCTTTCTTTTTGAAACTTAGGTACTATTTATCTATATTTGTATACTAGTTTAAAATGTTTCTGTTTTCCAGGTTTAAAATAATTGCTCTAAAAATTAATTAGATTTTTTATTTTAAAAAAGTATTTATTTATGTGTGTTTGTGGTGCTGGGGATTGACCCCAGAGGCATTCTACCTCTGAGCTTTGCCCTCAGCCCTGTTTTATTTTTTTATTTTGAAATGGGGTCTCGCTAAGTTGCTGAGGGCCTCACTAAGTTACTGAGGCTGGTCTTGAACCTATAATCCTTCTGTTTTAGCCTCCCAAGTACTGGGATTGCAGGCATGTGCCACCACGCCTGGCTCAATTTTAAAAAATAATTTTATTAATGCATTGCAATTATACATCATAGTGAGATTCAGTGTGATACAAACATACCACCAGTAAGTAACTTTAAGTACCTGTCCCTAACTCCCTTCACACTGGGTTGGGGTTGGGGACTTGGAAGTAAAATAAGAATTCTAGCTACTCCCTGGCAGCACTGTAAGCCTGTGACTGCTTTATTTCACTGTGCAGCCCTGAAAGGTGAGGGATGTTACTTCTCCTCAACCTGGAGGAAGCAAAGGACTTGTCCAAATTGTCACAGTTAGAGCATGGCTGAGCTGCAATTTGTGCCCAGGCTGCTGCCTCTCAGGGCAGAGGCCAGTCTAGCCCCAGGAAAGAAGGTTTGCGGACTATGGGTGGGGACTCTGGGACAGGGTTGTTTCTAGTGGGCCTCCTGGAGAATCAAGTGGAGGCTGCATTTAGCAAAAACATGGAGCTGGGGCCTGAGTTAAAATCCACATCTTGATTCCCACAGGCCATTTAACTTCTCTGAGCCTCTGTTTCATCATCTGTAAAACAGAGATAAATGACTCCTCCTTTGAAGTGTTACATAAGGGTGAAAATTTATCTCTGCAAAGCACAAGGCTCAGAAAGGACATGTGACACAGAGACCAGAAGCTCTGGGGTTAGGTCAAGGGGTTAGGTCAAGGGTGTGGGAGAAGTATTAGAATATGGTTCTTTTGGTCAAATTCTATTTTCATATTTTATTTTTATTTTTTATTTTTTGTCATACTGGGGATTGAACCCAGGGGCATTCTACATCTGAGCTGTACCCCCAGCCCGATTTTTTATTCTTTATTTTGAAACAGGGTCTCACTAAGTTGCAGAGGGCTTCGCTAAGTAGCTGAGGCTGGCCGTGAACCCAGATCCTCTGGTCTCAGCCTCTCAAGTACTGGGATTACAAGTATGTGCCACCACACCTGGCTATTTTCATAGTTTAGATAGGAGATCTATTGGGTGTTTCTATTACAAATTAACTCACTCTTGTTGTTGTTGTTGTTGTTGTTGTTGTCTTTGCAAAGATGAAAGTCAATTTGGTTCATGGTTAAGTAAAAGCAAAAATCGTCTTCAAGTGTGAGGTCTGGCAAGATAATAGATCTCTTTCTGGCTTGGGGCTTCTCATTTGGTTCAAGTTCAACTTGGAAACTCTATTCCTGCAACACTCAGGATGGGACCCAGATATTGTTGCTTTTAGGTGTCCTCTGGTGATTACAACAAGCAGCCAGTATGGAGATGGGCCCTCCTGACTCTGCCCTGCCTACCCTCCTGATACCCACCGCTGGAGCCATGGGGATGGGACACAGTAGAGCTGTCAGTCTCTGATGCTCCTGTCTAAGGCTCCTGTCTAAGAGGAGGAAGGCCAGGGTGAAAGTGGGGCAAGGCAGTGAGGACTATGGAGCACTGTGGGATTAGGAACTGGGGTCAGGGTGCCTGCAGAGCACCGGCTTCTCCACTTCCTGCAGCTGGTCCCCAGAGAGAGCCCCCGCCTCTCAGCCCCTGGCTTCCTGTCTGTGAAGTGGGTTGGTGCCTGGCACACAGCAGGACTCACTGGATGTTAACTATTGTCATTGTCATAGTCTTTTTTTATATATTAGGAATTGAACCCAGGGGCTTCTACCTCTGACCTACACCCCCAGTGCTATTTTATTTTTTATTTTGAAACAGGGTCTCACTAAGTTGCTGAGGATCTAGCTAAGTATCTGAGGCTGGCTTCGAACCTGCAATCCTCTTGTCTCAGCCTCCCAAGTACTGGAGTTACAGGCAAGTGCCACTGTACCCATCTTCCTCATCTTCTTGACTCCTCAGCACAGTGCTGCAAGGTGTCTGCTACTGTCTCTGCTACTTCACAAATGTGAAACGGAGGCTCAGAGATCTGAAGTGACTCCCCCAAGGTTGAAGAGCTAGAGTTTGGACTCAGACCTGTCTGCTTTGGAATTTGTGCCTTTCCTTTTCTGGGGTGCACAGAGCAAGAGTGGAGACTCCCCACTCTGAGTGCTAATGCCGGGGTTTGAACTGTGCTCCACCCAGCCCTGAGGTCTGTGCTTGCTGGAACGTAAGAACCGCCCTTTGCTTTTAGCTCAGGCCACACCAGCCAAGCAGGACCCCAAGGCGACAGGGCTGTGGAGGCCCCAAGATGGAGGGGTTTCAACAACTGGACCTCGTTTAGGGTAGTTATTTTGGAACAACTGGGGTGGGCATGGGAGGTATGGTCTCACCCCAGGCACATGGGAGCCGGCTGTCAGCTAATATGGAAAATGATTAAGACAGCTCAATTTTTTCATTTTGTACATATACTAATAATGAAGCAACAGGAATTTGGAGGGGGAGCTCTAGAAGAAGGAAAGTATTACAGATGTTGGAATCACGCACAGGGGATGGCTCTGGCCCCTGCAGCCAGGAGGGGTGGGGGACGGGAGTGCCTAGTGGCATGTGACCATGACCCTCAGCAACTTGGAAACCATCTGCAGTCTGTTTGGGGGCAAGGTCATGTCTGGCCTGGTGGGCAGAGAAGTGGGGATCCTTCTCTGAACTGATTCTGTTCCCCAGGTCCAAGCAGTACCCTTCCCACATGGGCAGGATGGCTGGGGACAAGGTGAGCTTCGCTCAGCAGGAAGGGGCAAGTGTATGAGAGGTGGGCTGCAGATGGCAGTGGGGAGCTTGGCCTGGGAAGGCTGAGGACCGCAGTGGGACGGAGGAGGGCTCCGGGAGCGGGTGGAAATGGGTCAGCAGAGGGGAGGACCAGCATTTATGGAGCACCTGCTGTTTTCCAGCTGTGGATTAGGGAGGTTGACTCCATTTGAAAATACATCTTCCCTCTCCTATAGGGTGGCTGAATGGTCCCTAGAGGGCTCATTCTTCCTCAGCTTCTAGGCTCACCCCTCCCAGGGATCTGTATCAAGTAGACAGCCCTATTCCCACCCAAGCCAATCTCTAGGCAATGACACCCAGGATGATCTGATTGGCTGAGCCCCAGCCAGGGACCCATCTCTGGTCCAATCAGCTTGGACAAGGGAGGGGCCAGGTTACCAGATAACTAAGTTATCAATACACAAGGATAGGAGGTTCTTAGGAGCTGGAAAGCACCCCAAAGTGTCTCTAATATGTATTGACTTGTGCATTAGGGTTTGTCTAGTAGTTTGTGAGTTATGTAGCTTCCCTCTCCTCCATGACCAGCCCATCAGCAAGCCTTCCCAAACAGTCCTGAATCCATTCAGTCCATGCCTTCTCTACTGCCCTCAGCTCAGCCAGAACAGAAAGAGGCACCAGCCCCTTTCATCTACCCCTGTCTCCCTCCAGCATGGCTCCACTCGGCAGCCAGAGAGATCTGATCAAGGTAGGAACCTGGTAGTAGTTCTTCATTTCTCCCCTGCTGATGGCCCTACCTCCATTGCCCTCCTCTAAAATTCAGACTCCTGACTGGGGCCTCTGCTGCACGTCATCTCCTGCCTCATATGCCCTTCATTCTGGCCATACTGGTATCCTTGCTGTCCCTCCAACATGTCCAACTCAGGCTAGCCCTAACCCAGTTTTTCACAGGTCTTTGGGGTCTCAGTTCAGACATTGTGGTATGACTTAGGAGATGCTAAAGTGCTATAAGAAAATGCCCCCAAAACGTGTAAAGGCTCATGCACTCTAGAAGCTCATTTCTTGCTCATGTGCTGGACATACTGAGGCAAGAAGTAGCTCTGCTCCAGGTGGTGATGCAGGGACCCAGACTCCTCTCATCTTGTGGCTCCGCCATCCCAGGGCCTCACCTCATTGTCATTTGCATTCAGCCACGGGAAAAGGGAAGAGAGCATGGAGGACGCTCATCCACTTCCCAAAAGCCTGGGTCCAGAAGCTACACTCATCACTCTGCTCCCATCCCCTTGGCAGAGATGGTCACATGACCACTCCTGATGTAAAGAGGCTCCAACCACACGCCAGTGAAGGGGGAATGGGTTTTAGTGAACAGTGAGCTGCCTTGGCCACAGTCACCTTCTCAGGCCTTCCTTGACCATATCCTCCACAGAATCTCTTCTCCATCGCTATACATCTCATGCCCCTATTTTATTTTCTTCATATCACATTTTATCTGCTTCTTTATCTGTCTCTATCCCCTTCTAGAAGGTAAGCTTGGTGGAAACTTGGGCTAGTTCAGCACTTAGATCATTGCTTGGCCCGTGGTAGCTGTTTAATAAATTTTGTCAAATCAATGAAAAGACAAAGAAATAATTCCTGTTTTGCAGTGGGGACATGGAGGAGGCCAGTGGCTTTATGAACAGAAAATGCTCTGCCCAGGGGTTTGGCATATGGCAGGCGCCCTGCTCATGCTAATTCCCTTCCCTCTCCATGGCTGATCTTCAGGCGGTCTGTCTCAGGAAAGACTAGGCTGTGTTCTGAGAGGCAAGAGGCCTGGGTTTGGAGCTGATTCTGTCTTGACTTCTGTGGGTGCCTCTCCTCTCTCCTTCATGGGCCTCAGTTTCCCAGCCTGCAAGAAGAGGGTGGGGCAGGTTGGGCCAGGCAAAACTGCACATTCCTCGCAGCCCCCCAAGAGTCAATGACCATCCCAGAGCATGTCTGGGCCTTCTTTTTCCAGCTGCTGACCTTTGGAACAAAGCCCCCCTCCCCTTCCTGCTCCCCCTCTGTGGGCTTAATAAGGCTTAATGAGGGGCCTGGGTGGGCCCAGCCCCTCCGTGGCCACCGGCTCATACTTTCACTCCAGGGCAGGCTGGGGATGGGAAGGGGGGACGTGGCTAATGACAGGGTCCTGGTGTGGGGTAAGCTGGCAACCCCAGCTGGCCTTTTTGGGCCTCTATTAACAGACCACACAGGCAAATGTCCTCCCAGGACCCATGATTTTCAATTTTTCCACTGGAAAAGGCAGCTGGGAAGAGGTGGCCAAGAGGCCAGACACAACTGCTCATGCTCTGTGAGCTTGATTCTCTCCATCCCCCGTATACTGTCCACTTGCCCTCCCTCCTGTCCTTCCTCTTGCCTGTTCATTTACCAAACCAAGTGTCCAGGAGTCTACCTACCTGTCTACACATCCATCCTTCCTCCTCACCATCTACCAAGCTACCACCCAACTGACCAATAAACTATTCTGCCAAAAATCTGTTCATCCAACCTTCCACCTCTCCATCCATCCTTCTGCCTACTCATTTATCCACTCCTCTCTGTACACACACACACACACACACACACACACACACACACACACACACAAATCTATCCTGCCAACACAGGGTTATCCAAGACCTATTTGTCACTAACTTTGTGCCTTGGACCAAAACAGAAATCCTTATATCATATGATGAAAAGTACAGAGTGAAAAGTGTCACCTGGCTGGCAGTTGGGGGCTGAATCTAAATTCTGTCTTTATTAACTTTTGTGACCTTAGATAATTTCATGCAAATAAAATTATCTCGGTTTTGAGCACCAACTATGTGTGGGTCTCGTGCTGAGCAATCTGCAACATTTTGGCTCACTCAATTCTTCTGGCAGCTCTTTTGAGATGGCTCCCATATGAATTATTTTACAGACACGGACACTTGGCTGGACCACAGTAGAAGGTTGTAAAGGTTGAACACTGCACAATTCTTAGGGGTATTTTTAAATCACAGTCTATGGTAGTAGGATCAGAGTTGGGATGGAGATCTGCCTGGCGTGAGTCAGCAAGCTCTCTAGAAATCTGTCATACCCTGGCACATGAGTGGACCTTCCCCCTGTTTACTGGTCCTTGATCCCATGATTCTAAGTTCAGAGTGACCCTTCTTCAAACTCTGGCCTTTGTTTTTATAGGTGAAATGAGGGGAAGAGAGGGGAAGGGAATGGAAGGGACTGGTTCCATGATGTGCTGGAAACTGAGTCTCTGAGAGATGGTGAGAGTTATGGATGGTCAAACTGAGCCCCAGAGAGACCCACAGATTCCAAGGCTTGGGGGAACCTGAAGGATGCTCTGACCCAGATGATAAGCAACAGCACTGCTAGAGTATGGGTCTGAAGTGCCCCCAAAGGCCCACATTCTAAAGGCTTGGTCACCAGCCTGTGGCACTATTAGAAGGTAGTGTGATCTTTAGGAGGGGGACCTAGTGGAAGGAAGTGAGGTCATTGGGGGTGTGCCCTTGAAGGGGATGTTGGAAACTCAGCCCCTGCCCGTCTCTGCTTCCTGGCAACCAGGAGGTAAACAGGCCTCCTCTGCCACACACTCCCACCACGATGGACTGTGTTGCCACAGGCCCAAAGCCATGGGGCCAAGTGCCCATGGACTGAACCCCCAGAAACCATGAGCCAAGTTAAACCTTTCCTCTTTTTAAGTTCATCATCTTAGGTATTTTGTTACAGTGATGGAAAGCTGACTAACAAAGCACTTACTGCACCCTTCCCCTGAGCTTACTATACTCTCCCACTGAGCATGGTGCCTCAGTTTCCACACTGCACAACAGGGATTAATAATAGAGGGAACCTCATGGAACTGTTTAAAACAAAAACAAAAACAAAACAACAACAAAAAAACACAGAAGAACCTTAAGACAAACATAAGACTTAGAATAGTGTTTGCCATGAAGAATGTATTCAATAAATGTCACATATCATTATTTCAAAATAACCTCTATGAAGCCCAAGAAAGATAGAGTCTCCAGGCCCCTTTTGGTCTGAGGTTCTGCACACAGGCTGTGGCTGGGCCTCTTGGCTCTTCTGCTTCCCCAGAGAGTCCCAAGTGGATTTGTTCCACGTGTGGATTTAATTCAAGCCAGTGCTACCAAGTGTCACACTGTTTGAGAGGGTGTCAGGGAAGGCCCCTGGCAATGCCATCCTTCTCTAATTACCCTATACCACGCCCTGAGTTCACACAGATGTGGCTTGGATAGTAGGATGGTGATGTCTATGCTCCGTTGCCAGGCAGTGCTGGGTTTGCAATTTGCCTTTGCCCTTCAGAGCTGTCACCTCTCCCGGGCTCTTTCCTTATCTGTAGGTGGACAAAAAGAACAATAGCTGCCTGGCGGAGAGTAGGCCCTATGGAAAATGTTGGCGCCACCTCCCTGGAATCCATTCCTCCTCCTACCAATTTGTTCATGGAACCCCTTCCTCTTTGGTCAGTGTAATGTGGGGGGTAGCCCTCCAGGCTTCGCCAATCAGGGCATTGTACCCTTTAGCCATGGTGACTGGTTTTTAACGCAGTCTTCTGACCTCCGTGGAGACCCCCAGTGAATGGAGCTGACTCTGAAGGATGCTGAGCAGAGACAAGGAGAGAAGCTGCACTCCAATGACACATCAGAGTGCTTGAGTCCCTGCACCCTGTCCCCTTTTCATATGAGCCAGTTTTCTGCAACCCACAGTCAACAGATACAAAGTCGATGAATGTCACCGGAGAGCGAGCGCTTCCGCACACTGGGCAGCATGCTGTGTTCTGGGCCTTTCTTCCCAGGGCTCACTTGGGCAGGCTTGGCTCCAAGATTCAGTGCTCCAGTGGGGTCCAGACTCTTGCTTCAGAGAGCCTTTTGTTTTGCCGGTAATTTTAATTAAGGGCCTTGTAATTCCCCCTGTGAAGAACTGTGCCTTCTGCTCCATGAGAATTTAGGGACTGTCCCCAGAGATGCCATTCCTGTTTCCAATTATCCAAACTCTAAGCCCCAATTTCTAGCAGACATCGCCTTTGGGGGGCTGAGGAGTGGGCCATAGGGGGGCCACAGAGGGTGTGTGGCTCCACATCCGCCCCCATGCCTGTGCCTGAGGGCATGCTGGGACTCCCCATTGGCCTGGTGTTCAGGAGTTGTTGAGCTGGGATTTGAACATTGATCTCTGCAAGTGGAAGGCTTGAGTGAAACTGAGCGGGAAGGGGAAGAGACTCCTCAGGGGAAGGGAAAGGGACAGTGGTCGAGACTTCCCAGAGGATGTGAAGCTCAGGCAGCAGGTGAAGATGGCTAAGACTTGGAGATGCCATGGGAAGGCCTGCCAGGCAGGGAGCACCGCATGGTGCAGGGCACAGAGATGGGAATGTGGATGGGATTGGGATAGAAGTGCCCATGGACACTCCAGGAGACTGCATGGCTCACCTCCACGCTCTTACTCTCTCTCTTTCCCCCCTCCCCACATTGTTCCTTCCCCGGGGTTCATGCAGGGTCAGGCTTTTCTCTTTTACCTGGATAGCTGTTTTCAACTCCCCTCTGGTCCCTCTGTTCCCTCTCTGCACCTTCTCATACCCCCTCCACCAGCGGCCATCACTGATGTATCCAGCAATTCATCCATTCAGCAAATATGGTTGACAGGGCTCTATGGCTGGGCCCTCTCCTCCCTAGCCTGGTCCACCTTCCCTGACCCCCTTGAGCCGTTTCAGGAGATCACTCCCTACTCCTGATGAGCCTTGCGCCTTCACACTCTGTCTTTACCCCTGTGTGCTCATGGCCTAGAATCACCCTGGCTTCTCCTCATCCACTGGATCTCAGCATCCTTTGTCTCCCCTGATGTTCCCAGCTCTCCCTCAGGTCACCTCTCATAGCCACACTTACGACACCTGGCTATCTTTCTAGTGTGGTGTCTTGACTTTCTCGCTGGCCAGAAGCTCCTTATGGGCAGGGATTTGACTCCAGTGTCTCAGAGCTGCATTGGGTTAAAGGAAGGGGCCCTAAGATGGTCCCCTTGTAATCCACACTTGTAATCCCAGTACTTGGGAGGCTGAGACAGGAAAATCACAGGTTTGCGGCCAGCCTCAGCAACTTAGCGAGATCCTGTTTAAAAATAAAATATAAAATAGGGCTGAGGGTGTATCTTAGAGATGGAGTGCCCCTGCGTTCAATGCCTAGTACCACTACATACACACACACACACACACACACACACACACACACACACACACAAAGGAAGAGGTCCTTAGAAGGAACCAAGGCCCTAAAGTCCCACTGTTTGGGTTAGGTCCTCACTGCAGCATTCTCCATCAAGCTCTTCAATTGAATAGGCCTCAGTTTCCTCATCTGTCAAATGGGACCAAGGGTGTTCCACTCTCACAGTTGCTATGGAGATGAGATGAGGGAATCCATATATCACACCTAGTGAGGTGCTTGGGTAGTAGGCCATGCCCCACCAGGGGGAGCCACTGTGCTGGTGGTCCTTATCATTAGATAATGGTGGACAGGTGGAATGGGTGCCTGGGGCTCCTCTGGACTCCGTCAGCAGACACCATCCCAATCGATGGGACCATTGGCTGCAGAGAACTGTCCAGCCGAAGGACACATCCCTTCCCAGGGGCGGTTTGTGGCCGATGACTAGTTGATGTGCAATACAAATGCCCACCCCCAGCCCTGCACTGGGGACCACTCTGAAGGGCCATCCTCGCTCCTGAGCTTCTGTGGAGCCAGCTGTGGCTTTTGTTGCCACTCCACACTGTGAGCTGTGCCCTCCTCACAGGCCCACCTTCCTCAGTCCCTCTCAGGTTTTATTCCTGGATGCTCACCTCCGTAAGCCCCCTGCACGTCAGCCTCCTTCTCAGTCCCTCCAAGAGCATGGAAGACAGTGAGCACTGTGGGAGTTCCCAGCAGAGAGGACTGTGCAGAAACCCAAGAGGGCAGGGTGGACAGAAAGGCTGGCAGAGGAAGGGCGAGGTGCAGCCTGGGCAGGTGCTTGGCCCTGGAGCATCCTTTGGCTTTCCTTTGCCCTCCTTCCTTGGTGGCAGGTCACAGTGGTCAGGAGCACTGGACTTGGTGTCCCCCTTGAATCTCAGTCCTCACTCTGAGTGCTCTGGGGCCTGGGCAAGTCCCTTCCCTCTTTGCTCCTCAGTGGTGCCACCTGTGTTCTGGGACTGGGAGAACTCTACAGGGGGCCCAGGGCTCTGGGCACAGTGCCTATTGTTCCTGGGTGTGCCCTGAAAGTGCTCACTCTTACGCAGTCCCTCCTAAGAGGGGAAGAAGGCAGTTTTCAAATCCAGCCTGCATGGGGGGCCATCTTCACATTTCACCTCCCCACCCCCAGAACTTCTTCTGTATACTCTCCATAACTGATCAAGTTTCCCAAGACTTTCTAGAAACCATAGGAGCTTTGTCCACCTGGAAAGCTTCATTCTATGTCCTTTTATTTCACAGTGGCGGGCAGAGTATCAGGAGTGCAGACGCCACTTAATGGAGGTTTTAAATTGTGCCAGGCAAGAGCCAAAGAGCTCTGATGAAGTGAACCATCATAGGAACCACAGGACATGGATACGATTTTAAAAGGTAAAGAAGTGGGGTCTCAGAGAAGTTAGGCAATGTGTCCCAAACACACAGCAAGCAAGGGGAGTCAAGAGGCCACGTGGGCGCACGGCTAAGATGTAAGACATCCCCGACTGGGTTGGAATCCAGGTCTGGCTCTACTGTTTGCTAGCTGTGTGTTGGTGGTACATTATCAGCCTTTAACTTGGCTGTACCCCAGTTTCCTCACTGATCAAATGGGAATAATGAACAACCCTTATCTTGCTAAGCATCAAGATTGAATAAGTTAATGCACGAGATGCCCAGTGCTTAGACAGACCTTTATCCCTCTTACACCATATACGGAACAGCAGCTGTGTGCCGGGCACTGCTCTAGGTGCTGGGGGCAGAGCAGTGGACAGACAGATGCGGCGCCTGCCCTTGGAGCAGACGTAAAAAGTCTGAAAAGTCACATAAGAGCTAACTACATGAGAGTGATACTAGCCTAACTTCGTTATTCAGTTATGGCATGATTAGTTCTAACATCATTAGGTGGGATTTGAACCACATCTCTTTGACCCCTCAGAAAGGCCTTCCTTGTCCCCTTCCCCTGCAGTATTTTTTTTGCCATAGCTCTTATTATCCCTGCCGCAGTGTGGATTTGCTTATTTTGCTTGCTCTTCCCAAGCTTGTACCTGGCTCATCTCTGTGATGAGACAATGACATCTAGGCTGTGTGGACACTCCTATGAGCTAATGTCTTCAAACAAGGGTGGTTGTCCTCATCAAAGACCATCCAGAGCTGGGTGGTGGCACATGCTTGTAATCCCAGTACTTGGGGAGCTAAGACAGGAGGATCACAGGTTGGAGGCCAGTACAAGGTAATTTATCAACACCCTATTTCAAAATAAAATAGGGTTGGGGTCTACAGAGCATTCCTGGGTACAGTCCCCAATACTGCCACAACAAAAACAACAAAAAGACCATGTAGAGCAAGGAGCAGCTCCTGCCCTAAGGAACCAGGGAAGTGCCTAGGAGGCAGGGGTCTTTGAGATGAGCCCAGTCCAAGAATAAAGGGAAGGTGCTTCATCAGGGGCACCTGCCTTAGCAAAGGCCTGGAGGCTTGTGTTTAAGCCTCACCCACATTCCAGCTGGCTTCTCCAGCAGGTCAGTGGTTCCCTCCTCCCACTCCATCAGTGCTGACGTGGTGGGTGGACACTTAATGCCTCATCATGCACCATCCCCCTTGGTTACTGATGCCGCCAACAGTCTGTTGCGCTGGGTCTCCCACTGAGCACCTGAGCACCAGCAGAGGGCTTTGCTCATTTCCTCATTCACTCACTCATTCCTAATGCATTTGTTTATTAGTTCAACAAACAGTTATTAAGGGCCTTCTCCATGCTGAATCCCAATGTTGGGACTGTTGGTCTTCCTGACAAATAATAAATATAAAATAGGATGTGATGACTTCCATAAAGGAAGCAAACAAGAGGTTGGGAGATGGTGTCAGATAAATGTTACTCTCTATGGGGTGGTCAGGGAAGGCTTCCTGGAGAAGACAGTCAAGTTGAAACCTGGTAGATGACTACCACAGGATCCAGCAATCCCACTACTGGGTCAATATCCAAAGAAAATGCAATCAGTATGTTGAAGAGACACCTGGGCTCCCATGCCCATTGCAGCACTATTCACAATAGCCAATAAATGGAAGCAATGTAAGTGTCCATTAACTGATGAATGTATCAAGAAAATGTGGTGTATATACACAAAGGAATACTCTTTGGCCATCGAACAGATTAAACCTTATCATTTAAGTCAACATAGATGGAACTGGAGATCATTTCGCTAAGTGAAGTAAGCCGAGCACAGAGAGACAACCACTGTATGATGTCATGTGTATGTGGAATCCAGAAAAGTTGATCTCATAGAAGTTGAGAGTAGAATGGTGGCTACCAGAAGTGAGAGGGTAGTGAGGAGGGAGGGCTGGGAGAAGGCTGATTAACAGGTATTAAGTTACAGTTAGAAGCTCTGGTGTTTTGTTGCACAATATGGTGACTATAGGTAATGATAACGTGCTGCATATTCCAAAAACCTAGAAGAAAGGATTTGAATGCTTTCACTATAAAGAAATAACAAATGTTTGAGGACACAGATATACTTAATCCTAATTTGAACATGACACGAAGTACACATGTATTAAAATAGCACATGGTACCCCATAAATATGTGTATTTTTTATGCTTTTATGTATCAGTTACAACTAAACTTAAAGTGCTCTAACAAAAGGAAACTTTGAGGATGAAAGGAGAAGCAAGTAGAAGAGTGAAGAGGAAGATACTCTAGGCAGAGGGAACAGGATGTGCAAAAGCCCTGAGGTGGGAAAGAGTGACCTGCTAAGGAAGCGGAGAGAGTGGAAGAAGCTGGGGCGAGGAGTGGGAGGCAGGGCCAAGGCACAGGGCCCTGCAGGCCCTGGAAAAGGTTCTGTTTTGGCTCAGAGTGCGGGGAAAATCACTGGGCAGTTTCCAGTGGGAAGATGAGAAGATCCCCTAGCTGCCAGGGGTGTTGGGGCAAACAGGTGGCACAGGGCAAGAGATGCTGGGTACCCGGCCCCCTTGCCCATCCTCATCCTGTAACCCTTCTGTGCATACACGCACTGGGATGGGGACTTGGTACCTGGAACATAATGCCCTCCTCTGCTGGACAGTTTGGGTAGAAGGGACGTTGTTCCTTTGGCGATTCTCAATCATTTTAGCCTCAGGATCTCTTCACACCTTTAAAAATCATTTATAAGTTTCTGTTCATAGGAATTATGTCCTGAGCCCAGAGTAGGATGAGTTCAATAAGCCACTCACCTCAAGTATAAAATTTAAAGTGCACTAGTCAGGCTCAGTGGCACATACCTGTAATCCCAGTACTTGGGAGGCTGAGACAGGAGGATTGTAGCCTAAGGCCAGCGCGTGCAGTCACTTAGCAAACTCATTTCAAAATAAAATGGGACGCTGGGCGTGGTGGTGCACGCTTGTAATCCCAGTACTTTGGGAGGCGGAGACCGGAGGATCCGGGTTCGCGGCCAGCCTCAGCTCTCTCTCTCGCTCTCTCTCTCTCTCTCTCTCTCTCTACTTAGTGAGGCTCTCTGCAACTTCGTGAGACCCGGTTTCAAAATAAAGTATAAAAAATAGGGCCGGGGGTGTAGCGCGGAGGTAGAACGCCCCTGGGTTCAATACCCGGTACTGCAAAAAATAAATAAATAAAATAAAATAAAATGGGGTTGGGCGTGTAGCTCAGTGATAGAGTGCCCCTGAGTTTAATCCTCAGTACTGGAAAAAAAATTTAAATGCACCAAACATCTCAGTCTTTAAGATAAATATTTTATTTATTATTATTATTATTAATGATAATTTTTGCAGTACTAGGGATTGAACCCAGGGGCATTCTACCTCTGTGCTACACCTCCAGCCCTATTTTTTATTCTTTATTTTGAAACAGGGTCACACTAGTTGCAGAGGGCCTCACTAAGTAGCAGAGGCTGGCCACGAACCTGTGATCCTCCTGTCTCAGCCTCCCAAGTATTGGGATTACAAGTGTGCACCACCACACCTGGCTTTAAGATAAGTATTTTAATGCACTATTTTGAAAAATCCACATTGAAGCCTGAGGCAAAAGAGGAAAATGAATAGCATTAATCTGGTTAAATGAATAGCATTAATTTGTTCTTTGATATTTTGTTCATCATAAATTTTCTTATTGATTTTTTTCATTGCTATCAGAGCGATGATCATCACATGTCATATCCAATTTGGAAAATCCCACCAAGAGTGAAAAGTGCAAATCATGTCTTAACATCATTGTGAAAATGGCTTGGGCTTTGTGAACACCTTGGAATGGTCTTGAAACCCAGGGCTTCCAGATTGTACTTTGAGAACCATTGCCTGTGATGGACTCCAAATATTCTCTGTGTAGTTTCTACCCCTCTGTCTGCAGTCTACCAGCAGGGCTCTGCCCATCTCAGAGGCTGAGCTATGGGGTTTCTGCTTTCTGCCCATCTGTTCCAGATGAACAACCTTCCACCCCACCTGCCCCATCCCTCCTCTAGACAAGCCCCGTTTGGTTGTTGTTCCTGAAAGATTGAGAGGCCCAAATGGAACCCACATTCCCAGGTGCAGCCTAAGCAGCACGGAGCCCCTGTGGACCTGTCACCTCTCCTGTGGGGACACTCCATGTCTATTCTGCCCCCAACCTCCTGTTCCACAGTTCCTGTCCCTTGTCTCTCCCGGCCTAGGGATTGGAGTGTCCAGAGCCTCTCTGGGCTCCCTCCGAACGCCTGGAGAGTAGATATCCTGAGAAACATCATGCAGGCAAAGAAAATCTCCAGCTGGCTTTGCTCGGAGGCCAACTTCTGAAAATTCAATTTGTTGGCAGTATAAACAGGATATCGAGCCTGGAGAGGACAGACTCTAAGGGGGCAGTGGGAGGCAGCAACCTGCTAGGGCAGCAGTGACACACGCGGCCGCATTCCTCCGCAGTGCTAGACCCACTGCTAATTACAAACAGACCCGCGCCCACCGGAGCCCTTTCTTCATTCACTCAGACTTCTCCCTCATCGAATCCGCCAAGCCCTGACTCTTTCTGGCATCTCTCTTCTTCTCGGTGGGCCTCAGTTTCCCCATGTGCCATATGAAAGGACTAGACCTGGGCCTGTTGCCTGAGGTCCAGTCTGTCAGGTTAATATCTATCCCAAGATCCAAACTTCTCTGACTTTTTAAGTCCCAAAAGCCTATAATCCCAGGATTTCAAATGCCCAGGTATTATGAGTATAGTATTTGACACATTGATGATGGTGGCTTTGCTGTGACTTTAAAAGATTCTGTGGCTCTAAGGTCCTGCCCTCATAACTTTCTATGATCCTAAAATTTGGAGATTCGAAGTCTTGATGATTTTCAGTGCCTATGAAGCAGCATGCACACTCTCCAGCCAGATGAACTGCAAGCCCCACTCCTAGTAACTAGGTGACGCTGGACAAGTCACATGACTGCTGGTGCCTCTGTTTCCCCATCTGTAAAATGGGGATCAAATAGTTACTAACAGCCGGGCATGGTGGCACATGCTTGTAATCCCAGTACTTGGGAGGCTGAGACAGGAGGATTGCAAGTTCGCTGCCAGCCTCAGCTACTTAGCGAGGCCCTCTGCAACTTAGTGAGATGCTGTTTCAAAATAAAGAATAAAAAATAAGGCTGGGGGTGTAGCTCGGAGCTAGAATTACCCTGGGTTCAATCCCCAGTACCACACACACACAAAAAAAATATTTACTAGCTATTATGGAGTGGTTTGGTGGAGTTTGTGCACTGGTATTTGTAAGCTGTGCCTGGAACACAGTAAGTACTCAAAAAACACCTCACACTCACCATTACCCTAAGAGGGGAAGTTCCTACAGCCTCAGAGGCTGAGGCAGGGGTTGCTGGGCCTCCAAGACTCCAGAGTTGTGAGTTTCAAAGAATCTATTATTCAGTTTCACTGACGCGTGACTCTCTCAGCTGGCTATGGATGCACTGTGTGTGGGTGCCCCTGACCTGGGATCTTGGGGATCTGCTACTGGCAAGCTGAGGAGCCTGGCCAGTCAGTCTGATCCTGACACTCCCAGCCTAACACAATCAAATGAACATGTTTGGGACCCTCAGCTTCTGAGGAGCACCTCCCTCTGCCCCCAACACAAGCACCTGGAGATAACTTGACCTTCTGATCAAAGGTTCATCGGCCTTACCTAACTCCTGTAACCCATGAAGACGGGGGAAGACCATCGTTCTCATAGCTTGGAACTCCCTTTCTCAAGAATCTGCTATGGCTCCCTACCATTCTTCAAATCAAGTCCTATTGCTCAGCCTGGCTTCTTTAAAGTAAGTTGAGATCATATGGAACGGGGAAGGGAGAATTAAGATGATTCCTTGGAAGTTACTTCTGGGCCTAGATCTCTTTGTTAATTCTTATTCATACTGCAAATATTTATTAAATATCTACTATGAGCCAAGCTCTGTTGTGGGCCCTGGGGACACCACATAAATAAGGAAGACAGGGATTCTGCTCTTGGGTGCTCACAAAAAAACTCATTTCAGACCCCACTCACTGCAGAGAGTTGTTCTCAGGGGGTGAGATTACAGGCCTTTTCCTGGCTGCAGAACTTTGGACCAACTTTGGACCAACATTGGACCAACTTTGGACCGCTTCACTGTAAAAGGGACCACCTACCACATAGGATTACAGTGAGGATTAAAAGAGATGGTGATGGCAGAGAACTCAGCCCAATGCCCAGCACACAGCAAGTCTGCAATCCATGGCAGCTGCTGCTATTATGTATTATCATCATCATCATCATCATCATCATCATCATCATCATCATTATTTTGTGATACCGGGGATTGAACCCAGGAGCATTCTACCTCTGAAATACACCCCCAGCACTATTTTTATTTTTTATTTTGAAACAGGGTCTCGCTAAGTTGCTGAGGCTGAATCTGCGATTCTCCTGTCTCAGCCTCCTAAGTACTGGAATTATAGGTGTGTACCACTGCATGGCGGCTTATTATTATTGATATTGTTATTGTTACTTTGTTTCTACCCCCAGCTCCCTTTCCAGCCCTTAATGTGGTGGTAAAAAGTCAGACAGGCCTGGGCTCAAGTCTGAGATGTAAAAGATAGATGATGGTGGTGCCTGCCTCCCAGGGCTGGTTGCCGGGCATGTCAGGCATGCTAGCCAGGGCTCAGATGGTAAGCAGGACACATTCTCACTTCCCTCCAGCTCTCAGAGAACTCCTCACCGACCTCACTATCTGCTTTGGGTCCCACACAATGTGCAACCTTGAACAACTTCCTCTCCTTTTTGGAGTCCAGTGTCTTCCCTGTAAGACCTGAGTAAATCACCTTTAAGACATAGACTGAGACATATGGCCATGATACAGAAGGTAATAGGGAGCCAAGGCTAGCTCTGGAGAGAAAAGACTCCAGACAGAAGGCATCCACTGTCTTTCAGTAGCTCCTCTATTCCCCTCGCATCTTGTCCTTACAGCTGCCAGGAGCTTCTGCCAGTGCCAGTCATGAGTCGCTGGACTGTTTTGGGGTTAGATTATTTTTTCATTAAGTTGGTCATTATTTAAAAGTGCAAGTCAAGTTGTGACATGCTGAGCTGGCCAGGCAGGAGGTTGAAACTTTTTCCCTGCCTGCGGCCCACTGGGCCCCCACCCTGTTCTGGGTAGAGGGGAACATTTTCAGGAAAATAAACAAGGAGGCCTTGATCCTTTAGGGACTTTACGAACTCTTTACCCCACCCCACTCCCTACCCCACCCTGTGACAGGCCTATTCACTCTCCCTGTTAATTAAAGGGAGACTGGTTTCCAGGGCAATTTCGGTGCTGGCCAGGCCTGTGCCCACATCCTTGAGAGGGAAGCCGTGGCGTTGGACTGGCTGGGTAGCTGTGGCCTTGGAGGTAACAACTGGTTTCAAGATGGAATCCACTCCCCTGAATAAAGATATTTTGTGCTCTTTCTGGTTCTCACAGCCCCTGACTTCCAAGGAGGGGGTCCTTAGAAGGGAAACAGCTGTGGTCACAGAAGGTGGCTATAGACCACTCAGCCCCCTGGGCTTCCAATCCATTTCTCATAGAATACTGGAGCCGGGCGGTCGCTCATTTATTTGTTGTTCACTCTACAGCTCTTTATTTAGCATCTGCTAGTATATGAAGCACTGTTCTAGGCACATAGAGCCAGGAAACAAAAAAGAAACACTCCCCTCTCCATCATGGAGCACACAGTCCAGCAGGGCAGACAGACGCTAAAGATTGATACATAGTCCTTTGCCGGACAGTCAGACAAGCACAGGTAAAGCAAAGTTAGTTGCTAGAAAATGATAGGAGGGTAGGGGAGCCTCTGGAAACGTGCCGTCTGAGCAAAGACCTGCAGGAGAGGGGCGAGCTGTGGGGACAGCGGCGCTGCCACCTTAGTGGGGGCAGGTGGGCCTCGTTCCTCTACCCCTTTTCCCACCTCCAGGCTTTATGGCCGAGGCTGCTCCACTGCCCTCTCTGTTTGCTGCCTCGCCAGCAACGACCCACCTGTGTTCCCCTATTCTATTCACTGCCTCCAACGCATCTGTAAAAGCATAACATGAAACAGTCTCCTCGCACAACACCGGCCGTCCAGAGAGCGTCTCAAAACCGCTGCAGACACTGCCCAATATAGCAGTGTTTTCCCAGTTAAAACTCCAATGAAATAGTTTGCTGACATGCTTCTGCCTAATATAAGGGTGTTTTTCCATTTAAAACACTAATGAAATAGTGCTTTTAAGATGGCAGATCAAAGACATTTCTACTCCTCTTATTTAAAAAAAAAAACCTCCCCAAACAAGAACAAGTAACAGAAAAACAAATTCTGTGTTTGAGAAAACTGGGAGAGATTTGAAACCCTGAACTACACAGTACAAAGAAGGGAAGTGGATGGAAGGACCACCATGACAGCAGAGAAAAAGAAGGACCAGCCTGGACGGCTGGAGAGGCAGCTGCTCTGTGGGTGGACCGTTGCAAAGAGAACAGAGAGATTTGCCCAGAAAGCTTCGAAGTTGAAGGTAGCAGGGACCAGAGGAGCTGGGGAGGTGTAGACTGAAATTGGGAAGGTCTGGAAGTCAGTACAAGGAGCACTGTCCCCCCAAGCCCCTGACCCCCGCCCTGCCCAACCAACCCAAGCCCCATTCACATCTGGGCAGCCAAGGTAGTTCCATTGTCTGGAAAAAGAAAACCAAGGAGGTCCTCAAAGCAGGGACACCAGGCCCAGACAAGGTGAGATGCTTAGCACCCTTCACCTGTCTAGTTCTAGAATGCTGGGTGTGCTTATGCCCTCCCCTGTCCCTTAGATGGAAAATTATCTGAGAACCACTTCCAAGACAAAGACCTATAGATTGGACAATTTGAGGTGGAGAGGAAGTGTTCCACTGAAAAAGCCAACTGGCCATGTGACTACCCGCCCCACAAAGAAGCCCACCAGTCCACCATCTCTTGCAACTTCATTGATGTGAATGGACAGCCAAGAATCACCAGACGCATGAAGAAATTTCCAGTGTGAAAGACAGATACCACAGCAAACCACAAGTAAGGGGAAAGGACTTTAAAAAAGAGAGGATACAGGAAACAGAAGAGAACTTAAAAATAAACCCTACAGCCAGGCATGATGGTGCACCCCTGTAATCCCAGTAACTGGGGGAGGAGGGCTGGGACAGGAGGATTGCAAGTTTGAGGCCAGCCTGGGTAACTTAGCAAGACCCTGCCTCAAAATAAGAAAATTTTAAAAGAGACAGAGATGTAGGTCAGTGGTATCCCCCACACACACATACAAATAAATAAATCCTACAATTAATATTCTTTGAGCAATAAAGATATTGAATCTATAAAACACGAACAAGAAGCTATTAAAAAGGAAGAGAGGATGAAAGTTAACACTTAAAATATGTGTAGTAGGTCATACAAACGGCTGCAAGTTCCTTCTGTCCCAGAATACCTGCCCCTTCCCAGTGAGACTTTGGAGACTCCCCATCAAGAGATGGGATCTGTTCTGGTTTCCTATGGCTGAGTAACAAAGCACCCCCAAAGTGAGTGGGTTAATCTTGTGGGTTAGAAACTCAAGGAGGGCGCTGGGTGATTGCTCTGGTCTGCATCGTGGGTGGGGATCACTTGCTGGCATTTGGCTGGTGGGTAAACTGGTCCGGAAGGTGCAAGAGGGTGCCACTCACATGTCTGGTGCCTTTGGTGGGGATATCTAGAGGCTGGGCTCAGCCGGAATGGTGACCTGGAGTGCTTGCATGTGGCCTTTTCAGCATGGTGGCCTCAGTCCAACCTCTCACTTGGTGACCGGCTTCCCCTAGAGTGAGTGTCCCACATGAACAGCATGGAAAGTGCACAGCATCTTCTGACCTAGCATCACTTTTGCTCCATTACTAAGGTTGGTCCAGACTCAAGCAGGGGATGGTGTCACGAACCCTGTCTCCAACTGGGACAAATGTCAAAGGATTTGTGGACATGTTTTTAAATGGCTACACTGATGGGACATGGATGTGCTTTACCAAAAAGAGGGAATGTAACTTAGTTTTCCCTGTGGAACAAACTGCCTCCAAACTTAGTGGTTTAAAACAGCAGCCGCGGATTTACCCCTGAGCCTAGAGTTCGGGGGTGTCCATTGGTCTCTATGTGTCTGTGGTCAGCTGTTGGTCCATGGTTTCAGGCACATGCCTGGTGGTGAGCTTGATCAGCTGGGGTAACAGACATGATTTGGCTGTAAGTCTCTTATCCTCCAGGAAATAAGTCTGGGTCCATTGCCAGGCAGGTGTTGGCACAAGGTTCCCCAGAGCTCCTAGAAGGTAAAGACTTGAATGTACCAGTCATCTCCCAGCTTCTGCTGGTGACATGGCTGCTGCCATTCTACTAGCCAAAGCAAGTCACATGATCAGGGTTAGTGGTAGGGCTTGGACTAGGGCTTGGGGAGGGGATATTATGGTCTTTATTTTGTAAATCTTCTAGAACAATTTGAGATATAGAAGACTGTGGGTTCAACACAATAGACAGACCTGGGAATTTCTGGTGCTATCTGTGGCCCAAACCTAGAGCAAATTACATCCAGGTGAGCACCAAACAGAGAGCCCAGGAAAAATTGGCAGCAGCATCAAATTATCAGACAGGTTTGTCTACAAGGAAATTATACAAGGCGGTGTTTTACAGAGTTATTTTCAGGGTGAGGAGAAGCTTGGGTAAAATATTTGTAGAAAACAACTATTTTAAAAGACAATTTTTTTTCAGTACTGGGGATTGAACCCAAGGGTATTTTACACTTGAGCTACATCCCCATCCCTTTTTATTTTTTTAATTTAAAACAGGGTTTCCCTAGATTGCTAAGGGTCTCACTAAGTTGCTGAGGCTGGCCTCGAACCTGCAATCCTCCTGTCTCAGCCTTCCAAGTACTGAGATTAGAGGACTATGTCACCATGCCTGGCTAAAAGATAAGGCAAAAAGACTGAGAGATTAAGAGAAAGGAAATGTCATTACAATGCAGTACTTACTCAGGAAACAATATTTGTATAGTTATGATAATGAAAACGGAGTGTGAAATTTTAAAAAAATCAGTACTGATAATCCTTTTTAAACAGGAAGTCAACATATGATGTCTCAAATGGGTTCATTAAGATAGCTATATATTTGTAAGATTTAGAAATGCGAAAGTGAATATCAGAAGACAGAGTGAAGAGCATCAAAATATATTTTGGGTCCAGTGAGGTAAGGGTTAAATCCCAAGAAAAGGCAAGGTGAGTTTGGAATTTCATTACATCATTTGGGGCAACACAGGCCTCTGGGTCCCTCCACCACCACCGTGTGTGGGGTTTATACTCTTGGAGGCCCTTGAAGGGCACATGCTGAAAGAAATGTCCCAGCCCCCTGTCCTACTCAGGGGTGTCCCCTGTCCTCCCCATGGCCCCCTACATGTGTTTCCTAGTGGACAATTATATTCTACTCACTGGCTCTGGGGGCTACAATGCTGCTGCCATTTTTCCTGGGCTCACTGACTTTTAGCGCCCACTTGGACGTGATTTGCTCTAGGCCTGGGGCACAAAGAGCACTGGAAATTCCCTGATCTTTCTGCTATGTTGAATCCTCAGTCTCCTGAATCTCAAGTTAGCCTAGAAGATGCACAACACAAAGCACCTAAGATCCCCTTGCAAACCCAAGGGCAAGTTGAATCTAGTCTACACCCCAGTTTTTCATAAGGGGACTGGAACTCTGTGGAGGGGTATGATCACAAGGAAAACGGGGCCTCACTGGGGATGGCTGACAGTGTGGGGTGGACTGCTGGGGTCACCACCTTCAAGTTCTAGTCCCTGATTTGCTGCCTGCCTGGTTGAGTGGCCTTGAATCCCAAATTGTGTGAGACTCAATGTCTTCATCTGTAACATGGGATAACACGTCTGATCCTCAGTATTGTGAGAGTCAGATGGAACCACGTGATCAGGGGACCCAGCGGATCTTTAGAGGTTTGCTCTCTCTTTCTTCTTGGTGAATATTGGCCCCCAGGACAAGTATATTTATGTATTCACAAAGTAAAAACATATCACTGCACCAAGTTATTATTATCTTATATCTTATACAGAAAAATGAAAAAATTTAAAAGGTTAGATCTAATATATAGATTAAATTCTTTTTTCCCCCCTGCAACCCAGTGAAGTACATCCTATATGAACTCCACTTGAAAAATGCTGGTCTGAGACATAGTAAGTGCTTAATGAGTATATCTACTTTTTAAAAATCTACTTTATTATATTTTAAAAAAATATATATAATAATTATCCTTGTTAGAGAAAATCCTTGCTCTTCTCCTAGATTGTAAGTTCAGTGGAGGTAGAGACCAGAGAAGGTTTCCTCGAAGTGTACACAATAGGTGCTCAACAAATGTTCATTGATGGATGTGCCCGGGGACAAGAGAGTTTAGAGGAAAGCACTGGGTTTATTCCTTTATTTTGAGATGGGGTCTGGTTATGTTGTCCAGGCATGCCTGGAACTTGTGGATCTGAGCTATCCTCCTGCTTCATCCTCCCGAGTAGCTGAGATTACAGGTGTCCACCACTGTACCCAGCTTGGGTTTGGAGTTCAACAATTTTGAGCCCAAATTCCAAACTGGACACAGGCTCACTTCATGACTTTGGAAAGTGAGTGCAATTCTCTGGACCCCCAGTTTCCTTATCTGTTTAATGAAACTAACAAACCCTGCCAGGTAGGACTGAGGGGAGGGTGATGGACATGAATGTGCTAGGTCCCTGTGAGAACACTGCTGCAAGACTGTCACCCTTGTTTCCCAGCACCATCTCACCTTTAGTGACCCATGGTGGGTTAAGGAATGTATCAGAGTGCTTTTGGCTCAAAGTAACAGAATAATGCCAGTACTTGGGAGGCTGAGACAGGAGGATTGCAGGTTTGAGGCCAGCCTCCGCAACTTAGTGAGGCCCTCAGCAACTTAGGGAGATCCTATTCCCAACTAAAAAATAAAATAGGACTGGGGGTGTAGCTTGGATGTAGAATGCCCCTGGGTCCAATCTTCAGGGCCACAAAATAAATATGCAAGTAACTGATTAAATGTGGCTGGAGCCATAGGGTTTATTATTATTTTTAACTTTTTACATTGGAGTATAAGAGTATAAATTTCTACAATCCCTTCAGAACGCTTCTGAGCAGTTGCTTCTAAAACTAAATAGAAATGTATCCAGTGACCAGGTATTGCATGGATAAAGTACACAAGTCCTGTGCTCTACAGCTCAAGGATTTGTTTTTCACATGTACCCACCACCTAGAACAAGATCTAAAACATTCTTAACACCCCATTTGGCTCCGTCATGCCTCTTTCCCTTTCCCAATTACTCCTCCCCTTGCCACACCTACCGTTCAAAGTAGGACCTGTTGATAAAGAGAATTCCTCATTTTAAAGTTGTCCTGCCTCTCAATCTTTTTTTTTCATGATTGTACTTTTGGTGTTCTATGTCATATATCTTACGATGACCAAGATTATTAAAATATTTTCCTAATGGATAACAAGTACCAAAACATAGTTAGCTAAAAGTAGTGAGTTCTAGTGTTCTCCAGCATAGTCAAGTGACTGTAGCTCACAGTAACCTATTATATATCTTTGAGTAACTAAAAGAGAGGAGCTCAAAATTGCTAAATATTAATAAGAAAATTTAATGTGTAAGCAAATGGAAATGTTAGCTACCCTGATTTGATCATTACCAATTATATGCATGTACCAAATTATCACACAGCACCCCATAAATACATAAAATTAAAATAATAAGTTAAAAATAAAATTAAAATAATAAGTTAAAAATAAAATATTTTTCTAATGGAAAATATTATCCTTCTAAAACAGGTAATTAGGCCTAAGGGATTTATTATCACATCCTCACATGACAACCTTCAAAAGAAGGAAAAAAGAGAAAGTACAGGTAGATAGGAGAAACTTTCCCAGAGCTGTCAGTAGACTTCCTCTTCTGAATCATTGATCAGAGAGCCACCGTAACTACAAGGGAAGCTGGGGAAGTACCTGCATATTCAGCCTCTCTCCCAAGAGATGGGATCCGCCCACATAGAAATGGGGCAGGAAGAGAAGGTGATGTCCCCTACATGAGCAATTACAGAACCAGTGAGTAAGATCGGGGACCAATT
Source organism: Glis glis (assembly GCA_004027185.1). NCBI lineage: Eukaryota > Metazoa > Chordata > Mammalia > Rodentia > Gliridae > Glis > Glis glis. The sequence goes on along the minus strand of PVJS01007532.1, from coordinate 12,840 downwards.
GCCTCTGTTTACCTGGGAGATGGGAACTCTAAAGCTAAAACCAAGAAAGTCCTGAGAAAACCAGGATGAGTTGGTCACCTACTCCAAGGAACTTCCATTTGCCCTGAAGTTGAGGTAGGCTAGACCTCATACCCTACCAAGATGAAGAAAGCCATCGAGAGAAGCAGTAGGAAGAGAGAGGGAAAACTTGCCTGCGTTCTGGTTTCCCCCAACCTTGGCCTCCAGCTCCTGACTTCCTACCTTTCTCTACTCCAGCCAGTCAGTCTCGGATGTTTTCGAGTGCCTTGCACGCACCAGGCTGTGTGTGAAGCGCTGAGGATTCCTGGGTGAACCGGGTACAGTTTCTGCACAAAGGAACTCCAGGCCAGTGTGGGGGGCCGACAAGGAAACAGGCCGTGCCACTGAGTGCCATGAGTGAGGACAGAGCGCAGCCTGGCAGGCTTTCTGGCACTGCTTCCCTGGTATGTGCAGTGGCATGTTAGGCAGAGGGGGAGCAGAGAGGCTGCCTCAGGCATGAACACTGTCCTTTCTCTAGTCTCCTTTTAAAGCTCCTGGACAGCTCATTCTTGGGAATTTAGTGTTTTTCCTCAGTAAGATTTTATTTCCCCCTTAAGAATGGTTACCTTATAGCCAGGTGTGGTGGCACACCACTATAATCCCAGTAGTTGGGAAGCTGAAACAGGAGGATCTCAGGTTCAAGGCCAACCTCAGCAACTTAGCGAGGCTCTCAGCAACCTAGTGAGACCCTTTTTTCCTTTCCAAACAAAAAAAAATTTTAAGGGCTGGGGGTGTAGCTTGGAGGTAGAATTCCCCTGGGTTCAATTCTTGGTGACAAAAAGAATAAGAATAAGAATAAGAATAAGAAGGAGGAGGAAGAGAAGGAGGAGGAGGAGGAGGAGGAGGAGGAGGAGGAGGAGGAGGAAGAGGAGGAGGAGCTACCTCACCCTTTCTCATGCTCTTGTTTGGTCCTTGCAGTGGTGCTGTGGGAGGCAGGGCTGCCAGGATGCCTCACCTCATTTTGTGGAGGAAGAAACAGGTCCAGAGAGCAGCCATCTGCCCAAGGTCGGGTGGCTACTGAGCCCTAGAGTGGGCATCTAAACTCAGCTCCATTCCCCCACAGCTGCCCTTCTCCAGGCAGGGCCAAAGTTGCTCTAGCGCTTGGAAGGAGAGGTCAGGTCTCCCCATGGTGGACCCCTCCCAGAGCTCTGCAGGGTCCCCAGCAGACGCACCATCAGATGTGATGGGGCTGCTGTGCAGACATGGCCTCAGGACCTTCCCACTAAACACGAGCCTGCACAGAGAAGGCTGGCCCCTGTCTCCACCCTTGGGGCTCTGCTCAGTCCCCTAGGAAGTGAGGAGGAAGTGAGTCTTCCTTCTCAGCCTTGGAGATCCAGAAGAGAAGGTAGTGGGGACCCCCAGGGCCTAGCACAGTAACCCAAGTGGCCTGTAGCTTTGTCAGACAGTATCAGTGAAATACCTGAGAAAATCAACATGTAATGAGAAAAGGTCAGCTATTTTGGCTCACAGTCTTAGAGATTCCAGTCCATGATCAATTGGCTCCAAAGCTTTGGACCTGTGTCGAGGCTGCACATCATGTGTGACAGGGCAAAATTGCTCCCTTCATGGCCAGGAAGCAAAAGGGAAGGAACATTGCAGAATGTTGCACAAAAGAAGAAAGATACAACATTATATCTACTTTATGACTTCATTTGTATTAAGTTCAAAAATTGACAAAGCTAATCTAAGGTGATAAAGGTAATAGAAGGGTAGTGATAATTACCCTCCAGAGGATAATGAGCTGGGCCTCTGGCATACTGACGATATTCTCTTTCTTCATCCAAGTGCTGGTTACAGGGTGTGTACAGTTTGGAAACTTTATCAACTTGTATACCTATCTGTGCACATTTTAAATTCATATTATTCTTAAATAAAATTTTAAATAAAAATAGCACTTTGAACAATTCCCATTTTATTCCCTTCTCTAGAGCTACTATTGTTAATAGTTTGCTGTTTCCTTCCAAGATATTTTTCTATGTGTTTATTGATACGTGTTGGATGGATGGATGGATAGATAAAGGATAGCTAGCTAGTTAGGTGGAATTCGTTTTGTTTTCCCCATAATTGTTACATACTTGTTTTGTTACTTGCTATTTTCTTTTAGTAATGTCTTAGAGACCTGACCACATCAGTATCGAGTATCTGTTTTCCCCCCTCCCCTTTGGTGCTGTCCCCATGTAACTGTGCTTCCTGCTCTTGCTTTGGCTACAGGGAGTCTCAGAACAGACACCTCTATTCACCTCTTGCAACTGTCTAGAACTTCGAGGCTGGCCTCCAGTGACCTGGTCTCATCCCCGCACTCACCTTTGTTCCCTCTTATGTGTTCATGTCCCCTTTCTTTTCCTAGCCTCCTTACATCTGTTACAAACAGACGCCTACATTTTGCCTCCAATAATTTTTGCAACAAGATGGGACACAAGTGATTTTATTTCCTGCTCACAACTGCCCATTTTGCAGATGGTAAAACTGAGGTCCACAGAGTGGCGGCCACATGTGCCAGGGGTGCAGGAAATCAGTTAAGTAAAGACTCACTCAACCTCTCTGTGCCTGGCTGTTCCTGCCCTGCTCTGTGTCTGAAGAGGAGACCTGTCTCTCATTTGACAACTGTATTATTTAGAGTCCTTTCAGTTGCCAAGTGAAAAAAATCCTGTTAAGTAAGCAAAGCATATTCACGAAAGGGGCAGGCCCAATGGGCTGCAGGTATGGCTTGATCCAAGCACATGGGCAACCTAGGCAGGTCTGTCTCTTGCATGCTCAGCTTTGCCTCTCTTGGTCTCTCTGCTTGGTAATGGCCTCCTTTCCTGCTTCAGACAGCTTCATTCCATGTGGCATAAATATGACACCAGCAGCTTGGAGGCTGGTGACAGGAGACCCTCCCCACAACACCAACAAAAGAAAGGATTCTGACTGGCCCCGCCTGGAGAGCCCTCCCTTTGTAAGCAGAGAGACAGGCATGGACCCTGATTCCATGACAGGACTGATCCTGGTCCTGGAATCAGGGAAGAGTTCCCCAGAGACGAGAGAGGGGCAGGAGAGTGTAATGGGCAAGTTTGGGGACTCCCCGGCAAGGCGGTAGAGAGATGCTGGTCCCAAGCACAAATCAGCCAGGGATTGACTTTGTTCTTTCTATAAATGGAGGCACATCTTCCTCTCTCCTACTCTTGAGTTCTTGGTGGCTCTGAGTCTAATCTGCCATCTTCACCTCCAACAATAGCACTAGCTTTTGCTACTTCCTGGCACCTCACCAAATGCCAGTGTTTCTTCTCCAGGGATCCTTCCTTGAAGAAGCCAAACCAGGATATCTTTCTCTTCTGAATGTCCCACCCCATCCAAAGACATTATTTTTAGCAATGACTATGTGCTTGGCTCCACCAGAAGAGACAACGTTCTGCCAGTGCCACAAGGTGCATTTGATTTGACATGAAATATCATTTCAGAGGGGTGGCTGCATGGTTTCTGGGAAGTTAAAGTTCATGGTGGAGAAAGCAAACAACACACCTACCTGGCCCCAAGGTGACTAAATGAGAAGAGTAGGCAATGAATATTTCTTAAACACCCACTGTGTGCCAGTCCTGGTGATTTTTTAATGCACAATTTACTTTAGAGCTCCCTGATCCCTGTCATGTCAATAGGAATTTACAGACAAGGAAGCTGGTGTTCAGAGGGAAAGTCGCTCACCCAAGATTGCACAGTCAGTGAGTCAAAGAAGTGGGATTTGAATTGTCCAATGGTCCATCTTCTTTTCACGCATTTCCTAATAAACACCCCCCCATTATTAAGTGATGACTCACACTACAGAAATGCCTGTTAATTAAATTTGAAAATAGGAAATGTGTTTAAGGAATGTCCTCTGAGGAGGCTAGCCTTAGCAGAATTACTTCCATACCAAGAATTTGTTCCCCAGCTACGGAGCAGCTGGATTTTTTTCCTTTATGTTCCCCATGACTGGAATGTAGGAAGCACAGAAGATGACCAGCTTCCACCCTTCAGTTCCCTCCCAGGCTGCCTCAGATCCTTTGAACAACAGGGCGTAGAAATCAACTGGTCAATCAATTAAGATGCTTATCAATAGATGAATAAATTCCCCTTTTAACCAGATACATTCTTTGGGGGACAGTTGCTGACCCATAGTGGACACATAGTGAAGTTCTAGGCCCCATTTCCCAAAGCACAATGACAACCCAAACGGAAAGTTGCTTTGTTTGACAGCCAACAGTGAGCAAACACATCTGTTGTCAAGCCCCAAGTTAAGCCACTAGAACTGTATAGGAAACTATGTGCTTTTTTCCCCTTTCCTACCATGGAGAGTTGTACTAAAAGAAGCTGGGCTTGAATACTCCAGCTTCATCTACTCTAAGCTGTGTGGCCTGAAGGATGTGGCTTTGAGCCTCTGTTTCCCCACTGGCAGAATGCTGGGCTGGGCCAGGTGGTTGTGAGCTCCCCTCCCCAGTTGGCTGTGAGTGAATCTACGAGGGCCTCTCCTTCTGAATTCGTACTTCTTATATGCTCTAATGAGTCACTTGTTGAAAGATTTGAGAGGGGCCTACATTGGTCAGCTTTCTGTCACTATAACAAAATATCTAAGAAAATCAACTTAGAGAGAGGGTGGAAGCAAAAGAGAAAGAGGAAGAGGAAGAGACTGGGGTCCCATAGTGCCCTCCCTAAGGACCTCCCACTAGACCCCGCCTCTTAAAGGTCCCACCACATCCCAATAGCACCACCCTGAGGACCAAGCCTTTCACACTTGGACATTTATGGGACATTCAGCATGCAAACCATAGCAGGGACTTAAGAGCTGGGTGAATCTGGTGCCACTTCCTGGCTACATGACCTCAGGTGAGCTGCATGAGCTCCTTGAGCCTCAGCCCACTCTTCTATAAACTGAAGCTGATGATGCCACCTTTTGCAGCTGGCAAGGGTGAACTGGGCTAAGATGGGTTCTTAGTCACCGTTGCCCTGCCTCCTTTACCCAAAGGACAGACTCACCTCCTGTAGAGCCTGATGTACAGCGCTCAGCCTCCTAAACCTCCACTCTTGGCTCTGGTTGCCATTGCAGTTGTGAAAACCCTGGGGCTGGCAGAAGGAGGACAAGTCAGGAAGCACAGACATACAGCTTCATGGCCCCTTTCCTGGCCAATGAGAAACTGTTCTGTCATTGGGGAGACCCATGGGCCAAGTCACTCAGAACAATGCCCACTACCTCAGAGTGACTGACCAAGCCTGCTGTGGTCCAGCCATCTCCAGCTCCTCATCCCCTGCCTCTCCCTCCCTCTCTCTGTTCCATCCACACTGTCCCATCAAACTCATTCTCACCTCAGAGCCTTTGCACAGCTGCTCCCTCTGCCTGGAATGCTTTTCTCCCAAGTTGTCATGGGCTTGCTCCCCATGTTGTCTGGAAGGACTTTCCTGACCACCACCCTGCCCTATTTACTGTGACATAACCCCACTGCCTTATTTTTTCTTTTAGCACTTAGGCTCATGTACAATGTGTGTTTGACTGCCAACTGCTTTCCATAACCAGAATGTGAGCTCTGTGGGGCAGGATTTTGTTTAGTGCTAAGTCATATCTCAGTCCCTGTAATAGTGTTGGTGGATGGTAAGTTCTCAGCAACTCTGGAATAGATGGTAGGATGGAGGGTAAGATAGATGGAAGGAAGGAAGATCCTAGATGGGAGGATGGAGGCTAGGATAGATGTGGGGGTTAGGACAGGTGGTCATAGATGAGAGGATGGGATCAATGGGAGGACAGAGACTGGCATAGATAGGATGGTGGTCATAGATGGGAGGATGGGTCAATGAGTAGAGCTGAAAGAGCACTGGGTTTGGAAAACCCTGGCTTTCTTTATAGTCTGCCCCAATTCCCTGTGTGAACTCAACTCAGTTGCTCATGCTGTCTAGCTCACTGTTCACACATGTGCAAAACATAGGAAATGAATTCTGCCTCATGGGGCTGCTGTGAAGAGCAAATGGCAAGATGGCCTTTTTCTTTGGTTGTTCCTGGGCTGTCCACTAGTTGGTTCGAATGAAAGCTTTCCATCTGATGATCCTGAGGCCACATTGGCCACTGCATTCTATAGTTCTTGACCTCTTTGCTTTCCTTACAAGCAAGTGGACTGAATGCTCTTCACCGTGGGTCTAGAAATCATTGTGTACCAAGTATGAAGCCAAGAACTTTAGCATACAATGTTCTTTCAACCCCTAAGCTCTCCTGAGATGAGGATGCTGAGATCAAAGGAAAGACCATGGCCTGCCCATGGACACATGTTAACAAAGACCAAACAGAAACTCAAACCAGTTCACCTGATACCAAGGTCCAGGTATTTTTGGAAATAGAGGGCTGAACAAAAGAAATTGTTATTGTTAACTTTATTAATTTATTTGCAATAGGGCTTGACCAGTAAGTGTCATTTCTAGGCCTTGGGATGTGTTTAGAGCCTTCCTACGGCTCTGGGGTCATTCTTTGCACCACCATCATCCAAGCGGTTGAGCAGAGGAGAACAGAGGGCACGCCAGAGGGTAAAATCAGGAATATGCACAGAAGGCCTGCCTCGACTGATTTGTGTCTCCAGGTGAGAGACCAGACTGAAGCAGTGGGGCTGGAAAAGAGGAAGGGTGGGTGGCAAAAATCTTGGAAAGTCAGGCTGGACAGAACCAGTGCCTTGCATGATTGAGGGTCTGGGAGAATGCAGAGGCCTCCCACGGAGTTGGTAGCTGGAGAGAGAGGGCCCATGCCCCAAGCGAGAAGAAGTCAGAACTGAACCTGAGTGACCCCAGCACAGAGTGTTCACTGAGGCTCTGTGATGATCCAGAAAGGCAGCCCAGTGGTTGGGAGCTGGGCTTTGGAGCCAGAGGGACCTGAGGCCCTACCCTTGCTTTGCCCTTAACATATGCGAGTGGCTTCCTCTCTCTAAGCTCTTGGCTTCCTCGGCTGAGAAATGATCATCATTGCTGTTCCTTAAGGATGTTTGTGAGGATTAAATGGATCATGTGTGAAGCCATGGACTCCGCTGTCACAGGGGAAGCATGGCCCCGTGGGGAGGCCCACATGGAGTTATCAAGACCCCCAGCCACAGCCAGCACCAGCTCCTGGCCATGTGCATGAACTACCCTGAAGGCAGCTCTCCCAGCCTCAGACAAACCCTGGGTGCATGCAGTCCCAGATGACACCTACCCTAAACTTCCCAAGGGACTCGGAGCCTTCACCACCCAGCTATGCCACCTCCAAATTCCTGGTCCTCAGGAACTGTGTGAAACAATAAACAAATATTGATATTTTAAGCCAGGGGCCAGTGAACTTTTTCTGTAAAGGTCCATACAGTAAATATCAGTCTTTGTGGGCCATATGGTCTCTGTCACAATTACTGTGTCATTGTAGTATAAAAGCAGCCATACCTGATACATACATGGATGTGACTGTGTACCAGTGGAACTTTACCAAAGAAACAGGAGGCGGACCAGATTCAGTCTTCGGTCCATAGTTTTCCAATGCCTGTTTCAAGCTACTAAAATAAATGATCCATGCACTTTTCATAGTGTGTAAAAATTGGCCCTTTCTTCATAGCATTGATGGTCTTGCCTTGTGCCCGACTCCATCTCCTGCCTGTCTCTCCATTACACTGCTCAGACCTCAAGGCAGGGTCTGTGTTGACTCACACCCATGTCCTCAGCTCTCAGGGCAATGCGTAGAGAAAATGCCAATCTAACCATTTTCTTCAGGAACAGACCGAGCAAAGCCCAAGGACCTATTTGTGTATGAGCAGACCCTCAGAAGGCTGAAAGTCCTAGAAGGCTTCCTAGAGAAGGTGAAATTGGCCTGAGTCTTGAAGGGTAGGTACAACTCATGCAAGCATTAAGCAAAAGGAGATTCATTTCAGGCCACCGGGGAGAGCATGAGCCAAACATGGAAAAGATGGTCACATGGTGGGTGGGATCAGAGTGTCGAGAGCCTTGAATGCCAGGCCAGGGGCTTGGACATCATCATGGAGACCAGCACTTCTTGAACAGAATTAAAGAGGCTTAATGGAAGGGCTATGACTTTCATAAAAGTTTGTGAATCAGAGACAATAGGACAGTACAGAGAGCCATAGAAGCCACTGAGGTTACAGTCTGGGTCTGGGATGCCTCCCCAGAGCTCATGTGTTGAAGGCGTGGTTCCCAGTGCAGCAAGAGGCAGAGGTGGGGCTTTAGGCAATGGTCACGTGGGCTCCGACCTCGTCAGCGGATTCATCCATTGAGAATTGGATAGAATACTGGGAAGTGGAACCTGATTGAAGGAAGGTCACTTCCTGGGGGCATGGCCTGGGAGGGTTTATCTTCTCCCCAGGCCCTCTCTCTCCTTCTGGGCTGCCATGAACTCAGCAGCTCTCCTCCACCACGCCCTTCTGCCATGATGTTCTGTCTTACCTCAGGCTCAAAGGAATGGAGCTGACAATAATAGACTGAACCCTCTGAAACTGTGAGCCAACATAAATCTTTCCCCCTCTAAGTTGTTCTTGTCAGGTGTTTTGATTATAGCAATGATAGCTGACTAACACAGATGTGGTCAAGCAAGTTGCTGATGTGGGCAATAGGAGCTCAGCTTCCCCGGGGCCTCCAGAGGCAGTAGGGAGACCCTCTCTAAGGTAGCCCAGCCGAGGACAGAGGGCTGGTGTTTAACCACCACCTCCCATTAGTTGGCTGCTGGCAGACTCCAATGCTCTAGCCCTTCCAGCCCTTGGCAGAGTTGCAGGTGAATTCTGAGGGGACAGAGGCAGGGCAGTGAGAGTGTGTGCTACAGGTGGAGTGACACAGAGTGGTGTGGATATGGTGGAGTAGGGAGGCAGGTCAGGGCCAGGGGGTGGAGAGCAGGAGCCTGAGAGGGAGGGCCAGCCTCCACAGATCCAACAAGTGGGTGGGTGGGCACTTCCCAGAGTCAGAAGCCAGGAGGGAAAGAGACTGAGTCTGGTCCAGACACCTGGCTTGGAGATAACCACAGGACCGCAAGTGGAGCGGTCCAGCCAGGTAGATGAAAGGTGGCGTCGTGAGCTGTAGTGTTGTAGCCTGAATCCTCAGCTTCTGGACCTGTGCTCAGTAAAGACTTGCTGAATGACTGACTAACTCCTGCCAGCCCTTCACCACTGCTCAGAAACCAGCTCTAGCAAGCCTCTCTCTGCACCTTCCTGGGCTCCCAAGACCTTCCCACAGACCTGGATTGCAGAACTTACCTGACTTTGTTGAAATCACCTGCCCTCCTTCTCTGTCTCCCCTTTAGGCTGTGAGGACTGTGACAGCAGCTACTGTATGTTAAACTCTCACTGTTTTCTGGCACACAGTGGGTACTTAGCAATGAATCAATCATTCAATCAATCAATTTGTTACTAATTGCTAACAGCAGAAACTGAAATAAGTTATATGTAGCAGAGAATCTTGGGAGCCCAGTCCCTTACTACGCCTCATGTGAACTAATCATTCTATCCCTGCAGCCTGCACATTGTAGGGATGCATGAACTATTTTTTGAAGAGATAATAAGAGCCAACACCTCTTGGATGCCTACTATGTGCCAGGCATAGTTCTAAATGCTTTGCATGTATTAGCTCCTTTAATCCTCACATCAACAGTTTCTATTCCCATTTTACAGAATAGGAAGCTGAGGCTCAGAAAGGTTCATCAACTTGCCCAACATCACATAAGTAGTAAGAGGATTGGGATCTAATAGGTCTGATTCTGGTTTCCACATGCTGCCAAGATCCACTGCCTCTCAGCTGTCAAACAGTAGATACAAATAACAACAATGGCAGCAACTATTATTGGCATCTGCTCAATGCCAGCACCTGTGCTGGGTGCTTTGCGCATCTTGTTCTTGGTGGGCAGGTATTATGGACTTCAGTTGACAGGTGAAGACAGGGAGGCCCAGAGTGAAGGGCATGCAGCAAATCACCAGCTCCACCTCAGCTCCTTGCAGAGTAGAAGCATTCAAGGCTTGACAGTGGCTTTTCTCCTCCACCTTCTCAGGCTGGCTCCTCATTCCTGCCTTCTCCCAGCGAGCGCCAAGGCTAGCCCACACCCCCACTCCCCAGTCCACCAAAGACCTGCTATCCCCTCACTGTGGAAAACTTCTCTTTGTCCTTCCCCTCCCTCCCCAGCCAATTACCAAGGGATCAACTTGATTGTGAACATATTTTGGAAATATTTTCACTGTTGTTTTTAATTTTTTTCCCTTTGTTTGAAATAGTGTTTCAACTTCAACCACAGGGGGAAGAAAAACTCTACCCGAGGGTGACCGAGGCTGCGGATGTAAAACCAGAAACGACTGTATTAAATAATCAAAACTGAAAACCACCCAAACAATGGGACTCCTCAGAGTTCTGGCGTCAGGAGGCTGTCCCCCCTGGGGTGGAGCCAGGGTTTGCAAATGCAGGAGATGAGATGGAGTCCTGCTTCCTGCAATGGGTTATAAATCTTGCTCTGATGCCTGGGCCTTCTCCAAGGATCCTGACCGTTTTCTTTTCTACTGCTTCCAGGGTAGATGGACTGAAGCCTTGAAAAATGGGGGGTTGAATTCATACAGCAGACCGAGGGTGGTTCTAGAGGTAGAGTTTTAAGTTAGAGGTTCTCACCATGGCCAGAGTTAGGGCTCAATATGGGACCAGGTTCATGAGTCAGAATGGGTCCAGAATTAGGACTCAGATTAGCTAGTCTCAGAAACTGAAGGATTGTATGATTTCTCTCATATGTGGAAGCTGGGGAGAAATTGGGAAATGAAAGGGACTTCAGATAAATGAAGAGAGATTCCAGTAAAATAGTAGAATGGCATTAAGAGAAGTAAGAGAAGGAGGTGGGGGGACTTTATGAAGGAAGCAGTTCTAATAATGCTATGTACATATATGAAATTATCAATACAAACCTCAATAAAATGTATGGGGAGGGGAAAAGAGTGGGGCGGGACCCAGAAAGAAACAAACCAAGCGCTGTGTGCATGTCTGTTTCTATCACTCTGAACCTCATTATGATGCATAATTACAATGCACCAATAAAAGTATATTTTTAAAAACTTAGGACTCAGTCTATAACAAGGACCAGGAATTAGTCTAAGGCTAGAGTCAGGGCCTACTGTGAAACAAGATTCAAGGTTAAGACTGCAACCAAAATAGAGGCTTAGTTGGGAGTTTCTTCTATGATCAAGAATGAGGTCAGCGGCTCACCTGGGACCAGGTTTATGATTTGGTGTAGGATCAGGTTCAAGTTTCAGTGTGTGATGCAGAATCAGGGATCAGTCTGAGACCAGGTTGGGGCTCAGTATGTGCCCAGAACTACCAAGAAGGAGTCCTGGCTCTACCACTTTCTAATACCATGAGTCAATCTATTAAGCCTCAATTTCCCTTCTGTAAATGGGATAATCATGAGCCCTGTCCTGAATCCTTCCATAGTTAAATGTTAGGCCAAATGAGATGGCAGACAGCAGCAAGCTTTGCAAACTGCAGAGTGCTGGGCAAACATTTATGTGAACAGCCATAGGAAAGAAGTTTATTGCAGGAGAACCCAAATGTCACCAAGCCTCCTACTGCATCATCAAACCTAGTTTCTTCTCTTCTGCCTGTAAAACTAATAATAGCTAGCAGTTCCGCAGCATGGCCCTGTGCCAGGTCCTAAGAACTTCATGTATATTTAACTAATTTAATTCTCAAACAACCCTATGAAGTAGTTACTAATACAATCACTATTTTCAGTGGGAAAACTGAAGCTGAGATAGCTTAGGTAACCTGCTTAAAGTCACACTGAATAATTGGGAAATCTCTGATTCAAACTGGGAAGTCTGGCTCCCCAGTCCGTGCTGAGTGTGGGAACTGGAGAAGGAGGTGGAGATGAGTCTTGGGGATTCTTCGTGGAGCAGACAGACAGGGGTGAGAGCAACCAGTCAGCTCAGAAGCCTAGGAGTGACTCGTGGCCCCCAACAGCCTGCCTTTGCCCAAGAGACTGATTTTCCCAGCAGACCCCACTCCCACACAGGGACATAAAAGGTTGGGGAAGAACTGGCGGGTGGCATTAAGGCATCTCTTTAAACTCGTTTGTTTATGGAAAGAAATTTCAGGCCAGCTATTAAAAACCTGTATTTTATGGGTAATTTTTCAATTTATTTCACACTGGTATTAAAACAACAACAAACCAACCCACTGTGGAGGCTGTGATTCCACTGGCCTTGGTGAGGGAGGGGCAGCTGGTGAGAAGCAGTTCCTTTGTGTGCCTGAGCATCCCACAGGGACAAGGCTGTTTGCCTTCCCTTGGGAAAAGCCAGAGGAAGTGGGGGATGGAGATAGGGACTGCAGAGTTAGATTTAAGAGGAGAATAAGATGAAGTCCAGAGGAGGAGGGTGGGGAATTCAATACCTCTGTTTTCCAGATGATGAGACTGAGCCACAGATAAGGAAAGTCATGAGTAAGAAGTTACTCTGGGCTAGGTGCTGTTCTAAGTTTTACTTGAAGTATCGTATAGGTTGTCATGAGAATTACTAAGGTACTGTCTTGGATTAGAGTTGCAGGAAGCAGACCCTGACATCAGGATTTGAGTTCAAGAATTGAGAACTGAAAGTTGGGTGTGGTGGCGCATGGCTGTAATCCCAGTACTTGGGAGGCTGAGACAGGAGGATCACAGGTTCAAGGACAGCCTCAGCAAGTAGTGACTCTCTCATCAACCTAGTGAGACCCTGTTTCAAAATAAAAATAAAAAATAGGGCTGGGGTGTAGCCAGAGGTAGAATGCCACTGGGTTCAATCCCCAGTACCACACACACACACACACACACACACA